>WBMZ01002867.1:0-32143 GCA_013400975.1 Atrichornis clamosus
GGTGCCCCCGGGGCGGGGGGGGCGCTCCGGGAGCCCCCGGCGGGAGCGGCCCGGGAGCTCCGCGACCGTCCCGGGGCGTCCAGGGGCGCCACGGCGGCCGTGACCTCGTGGTGTGGCTGCCAGCTCTGTCGCGGCGGTGGCGGGCGGTCGGTGGTCTCCTGGCCGCTCACACGCCGCCGGGGTGGGGGTCTGAGGGTGCCCGGCCATGCCACGGCCTCACGCCGCCATGGCGCCCACCTCACCTGTTCTGTTTCTTGTGCCTCTGCTGCGTCATTTGTGAATTAATTCATTTTGAATTAAGTAACTTTTTAGTGAATTTAACATTTGTTGGTACTGTTGCAAAATGTGGAATATGTAAAACTTTTCTTAAGGGTGTTCTCTGATGATTGATCTTTGTATACTTTCAAGCCTAAGCAACAAGCAGGGAGATTTAATCCGGGGAACAAATAGCAACTCACAAGCTCTAAGTGATGTCCAGGTGCGAGAAAAATAAATTACTTGTTTGTAGAGTTGCCTTGTTAAGGTTCAGGACTGGACATGCATCATGATCTGAGACCTAGGGGAAGGCTAACAAAGCTTGGGGCGAAGGATGAACCGCTGATGGTGGACACAAGGAATGCAGAATTGATGGGCCACAAAGACATCTGGCCGAACTGCCAAGATAAGGGAGAAACTAATAAACCCAACTTTTGTTGTGCTGAATCAGCTCCAACTGGGTGAAGGGTATTTCTGGCAGGGGGAGATCACAACCAACTCGTGGACCACTGACCCAAAAGAAGAAAAAGACTGAGCACAACACTAATTAGCATGAAAAGCGAGAAAACCATTAACCAGTAGAAGATAGAACGCTAGTTAATAAGAGAACTCTGTAACTTGTAGCCAATGAACTTTAATGGCTTATTAAGAAAACATTCGAAACTATTTGTGAGATACAGATTATGGAGGTTTTTTATTGTGAACGATGTCAGACATCCCAAGCACCCACAAGTTGGTAAGGACAATGTGTTCCTGTGTCTTTAATAATTAACTGCTAATTAAAACTTGGTCTTAAAGGAAATCTCTGCTTCCCAGTTTATCTGATTTGCACAATTAAAGGCTGGTGCTGAGCAGCAGCTGCGTGTCAGTGATGACCAAAGTGATCCTTATATAAACACTGTCCTTCAGCTGGCCTGAAATGCTGGATACAGAATATTGGGATTCATTTAGGGAATCCTGTCAGGTCTCTCTTAGAAATCATGGCATTTCAAGGACAGAGAGATAATTAATGCGATAATTTAATAATGCTTTTCTCTTATACAATAATCCTCATCCTCAAATCTAAATTAAAATAATCCTTATCCTGAAGTCTAAAATAATTCTAGTTAATGCATCATTTTGTGAAATTTTTCAAAGAGTTTGGGGTTTTTTTATGGCAAAAGATGCTATATGTGAGCTGTGAGCTTGATGTGAAATGTTATAGTAATTTAAAAAATAATTTTATCCTTAGCTACAAATGAAAAGAATGAATATTTTAATCTTTCTTAATGGGCACAAGATACAGTAACAATAAAAAATGTAATAGGAATTTAATTTTTTTAAGAGTTAGAAATTCTAATACAGTCTCAATACAGGGCTGAACGTGTCAGGGTTCCCCCAGACACGTCCACCAGTGCCCTGAGCAGTGCGTGTTGTGCACAAAAGGCCACTGTGAATGCACAGGTGTCCCAAAAGCATGTGGGTCACAGCACAGATGTGTGTGGACCAGCTGAAAATGCACAGATTTCTGAATGGATTTTCAAGGAAGACAGAAAATAGAGAAATAAATTTACTAAATAATACATACAAGAGAGAAAAAATGTTTATTAATTTAATGAAACTGCTGAGAAATTCAAGTATGAGGAAGACCTCAGAAGATGAGTTTGGTTTAGGAATTCACATATAAAGGAAAATAAACTTGCTTTTCCTTTTTGCCCTCTGGTTTCTGAGGTGTTGCAAAGGCTGCCTTCATGTTTTCAGGCTGAAGTTTAGAAAGTGTATGTGTTTTTGTGTTGATCAAACCTCTGTTTTCATGTAATCCCAGTGCCAAATGCTCAGCCACTCAGGATAACCTCAAATACCACAGGAACTCCAGTGGCGTCACAAGACTTGAAAAAACTGTAACTTCTTGGGGCTACATTGTAAATTTCCATAGTATAAAATGAACTTGTTCAAGCATTCTAATGGCCACAGACGCCTTTATGTCATTGCGTGGTTCTCCTAAGTAAATTAGGGACTGATGGAAATATCTGAACTTTCAACATGCAACAGAAAATGCTTTCAGACCACTCCACAAAATATTTGGTTAGAAATAGATCCTGTCACTAAAACAGGTCACAAATCAACCGTGTGCTGTTGAAATCTCTGCCTGCTGAAGCTGATGCTATGATGGACAGACGAGGGTGTGACAGAGTCACAATTTAAAACCAGATTGACCCTGGTGTGGTCTCAGACATCCAAGCCCATTCCCTGTAGGATGCTGGAACCAGGGCAGAACATTCTCCAGCTTGTTCAGAGCTGGCTTCCTCTTGACTCGTAGTTGTTGTTGTCTTGTTCAGCCTGGAGAAGAACAGGCTTTGGGACAAGAAGGATTGTCAGAGACTTTTTACAAGAGCCTGGAGTGCCAGGACAAGGAGAAGTGGCTTCCCACTGCCAGAGGGCAGGGATAGATGGGATATTGGGAAGGAATTGTTCCCTGTGAGGGTGGTGAGGCCCTGGCACAGGGTACCCAGAGAAGCTGTGGCTGCCCCTGGATCCATGGAAGTGTCCAAGGCTGGGTTGGACGGGGCTTGGAGCACCCTGGGATAGTGGAAGGTGTCCCTGCCCATGGCAGGGGGTGGAATGAGATGGGCTTTAAGGTCCCTCCCAACCCAACCCAAAGCATTCCATGATTCTGTGAATTTTAAATGAACTGTTTGTGTATTAATGTAGCTAAAAAGGACACTGCAGAATATGTAGATAATGTGGTGATGACTCGTGCCAACAGACTAAGATAAATACCTGGATAAGGCAGGAAAAACATAAGATTGTTCCACAGTATTGTTTTCAAATTGCTTTTTAATTCACCCCTGGAGTGCCCATATTCCAATCTGCTGCACAATCCTGTGTGAGACTGTTCCTCTTTAAACCAGTGACATTTCAAAAGGAGCCACGAAACCCCCTCCACACGCAGGCTGCAGTTCAGTGAACTGGATGAATGATCTTTGCACATCCCCACGGGCATGCACAGCTGAATATAGATCACCCAGAAAACCTGCCAGCCGTACAGAGTGGGGCTGAGCACTCCTGCTCCAGTGTGGGGTCTCTGCAGAGAATTCCAGCTGCAGGTGGAACAGTCCTGCTCTGTGTTTTGGGCCAAACACAAATCAATAACAACAAATAATCTTGTTTCCTTTCCAGTGAGCATCCAAATAGGACAGCTCTGGGAGGTGGGCTGAAAAACATGACAGTTGCGGATGTTGTACCCACACAGAACTGTGGAATTGTTGAGGTTGGAAAAGACCCCTAAGATCACCAAGTCCAACCATCAACCCAGCACCACCACCACATTCACCACTAAACCATGTGATGCTCTGGGCACTACTTTGTCCTTGTTGTTGTGGGGGGCTGAGACTGGATGTGAAGATGAGTAGCCAGTGGCCTCTTCTCTCCCAGAAAAACAGAACTCTGGAAACCTCTTAATTTTAAATTCTCCCGTACTGCAGACTCTTCCAAGTCAGGGCTGTAATGCCATAAGAAAATACAGGGAATCTGGCTTTGTCCCGCCACGAGCTGGGCGGGATTTGTGTTTCCCTGGCCCTGGTGATGTCAGGGGCTGCCAGGACAAAGGGGAGCAGGAGGCTTGGAAACAACAAGGATCAAGGAGAGAGAAAAGCCAAGTTTTAAAAAGCGAACGCTTAGTCATAGGGACACAGACGCAGGAGGGCTGGCAGGGGCCTATTTCCATCCTGAAACTCCCCCTCATTCCCAGACTTGCTCTGGCTGTGTTTGCTGTTGAGATAACATCCCCTTCCCCCACCACCCACAGATAACTGAAGGAGCAGCCGTTGAAAAAGAAAAAAAAAGGCAGTTGCCTTGCTCTGCCTGCAGGAGAAATGTCAGGAAGTGTCTGGTGGTGGGTGGGATGAAAGGAGGAAGCTGAACTCTAAGGAGAATATTCTAGCTCTGCTCGTGCAAACAAATGCCCCTCTGTATTCTGCTTGATAAGAACATCCAGGAGCAGGTCCTCCTGCATCCAGGAGCGTGGAGTAACTTACCTCTGAGGGATTTATTTGTACACGCTGCATTACCCCAGCACTCCATGAACTGGAGGGGAAAGGATGGAAACAGCTCGGGAAAAGCACAAGCATCATCAATAATTAATAATGCCTTTTTTGTAATAGGAATGATCCAGTATTAATTATGAAGTTAATTTCTGTTTGGCTGGTTTGTGTATGTGTATGAAATTTGGACCAGGATTTAAGTTCAGTGCAATCATGCTTTTATTCTAATTACAATAATTATAAATCTATTTTGCATCCTCTTTTTAAGTCTCAATAACACAGGCTTTTGTTTCCAAACGTGCCAGACAGCAGTTTTTGCACACCAAATATGGCAGCTCTCAGCTCCCCAAAGTGAATCTGGTTATGAATACAAAAGGAATTTTTTTCATTCATTGTCACCGCAAACGTGAAAATAAGCCCAGAACGTAGATCAAGACAAGTACTTTGGATTTCTAAAGTCACAGAGTCAACAGTGAGGAAGGAACTTAATTGCACACATCATGAAATATTTAAACAGACAGTGACCAACGTGCAGATGTGGAATCCAGACTTTTATAGCTAATTCTGTGTTACCAACAGCTGATGCTGCTCTGCATCAGGGACTCTGGATCTTTCTTACTCTGGAGCTTTAAAAATTGTCAGTGCACCATTTTGAAGCTTATTTTTTGTACTGGGTGATCTATTGGGAAAAATTCTACACCAGAAGCATGAAATCCAGAGGGAGAACTGAGGTTCTTATTTAACTGTAGACCACCAGCTCAATGCCCCCTCAGGACATGGCTGCATCTTGTCCACAGCAGGTTGTGGGTGGAGGTTGGCATAAGAAAAAGCAGAAAACTTCTCTTTGTTCCAGTTGGTTTTCTTACATGGTCATTAATTACTTCCCAGCTATATTCACGCCTTGCTTGTGCTACCAGGATAGATTTATTGGAGTTTTTCTAATGGAAATCCAGCCTATAGTACCAGAAGTTTTGTACCAGGTTCGTGGCAGATCCTTGTGTTGAGGCACGAGGGAGGAAATGTGCATTTTCTCTTTGCTTTGGGATCTTTCCTTTTGTTTTTCCATTTGATCTTGTCTCCCTGCAGAAATCCAAACTCCCACCCCACACAGACCTCGTCCCCATGACAGCCCCGTGGTCCTTGGGCAGTGAGACGGATAGTGCTGGCACCAAACTGTACCCTCTGAGCCCCCAGAGTAAAATGGGGTGAGATCAGTAAAACCTCCATGAGACGTTTCAGACTGCTTGCAGGCTCTGCTAGACATCGTGATACTATGATGTTTAGAGAGTATTATTTGCCATAACAAGAAGTCAAAACTAATTTTCAAAAAGTGAACTGTTAGACTTTTGCAAAATCTGAGTGTGCTCAAGTGTGCTTTTGCCTGGGATAGGTGTCAGGTTGTCAGACCTGTAATCCCCTGGGAAGTCTCTTCAAGTGCCTGATGCTACAGCAGGATTAATTTTATCTTTGTCTTCTGAGGGTCACTGAAAAATGACGTGAATAACCTCTGGAGGTCTCTGGCCATTTGTGTTGTTTGGAGACTTCCTCTCTAAAATTACTTAGGACTGCCCACTCACAAACTCTGGTTGCTGCTTTTTATCATTATCCTGAACTTCGTGCTGTGACTACCTCACTTTTCACAAAAGCAGAATAAAACTGTTTACTTGAATATTTCCACCAGTTGTGTGTTATGAAAAAAAAAAAAGGTTTTGATTTTCTGTTATCCCTTTTGTGTGAGTTTATCTTTTGGAAATAACAGTGGATTTAAAAAATATATACAGAGAAGATATTGCCAGTCTTTAGATTTTTAAGAAAGTCATGGCAGCCAGATGAAATACAGCACTGTCTACTCCCTTCTGTCCCACTGACATTCCATGCATAGCCAAACATTACCCAGAGCTCAGCTCAGAACTGCTGGGATTTTGCAGAGCTGATGGATCTGTTTCCTGCACTTGTCTCTCTGTGAGAGCGAAGCACAGGATTCTCTGTAACAGTTATATCCTGTTCTTGTCACATATTTATTGTCACAGAATCCCAGACTGATTTGGGTTGGAAGTGACCTAAAAGCCCATCTCATTCCACCCCCTGCCATGGGCAGGGACACCTCCCACTGTCCCAGGTTGCTCCAAGCCCCCTCCAGCCTGGCCTTGGACACTTCCAGGGATGGGGCAGCCACAGCTTCTCTGGGCACCCTGTGCCAGGGCCTCACCTCCCTCACAGGGAAGGATTTCTTCCATATATTGAGCCTAAATTTCCTTTTTTCGGTGTGAAGCTGTTCCCCCTTGTTCTGTCACTCCAGTTCCTGATGCAGGGTCCCTCTCCAGCTTCCCTGCAGGCCCTTGAGGATCCCGGCAGGTGCTGTGGGGTCTCCACACAACCTTCTCTTCTCCAGGCTGAAAGCCCCAGCTCTCCCAGCCTGTCTGCACAGGGGAGGTGCTCCAGTCCCCTCATCAACTTCATGTCCTTCCTCTGGACTTGCTCCAACAGTTCCATGTCCCTCTTACGCTGGGGGCACCAGAACTGGATGCAGANATGCAGTACTTCAGGGTGGTCTCACCAGAGCAGAGTAGAGGGGAAGAATCTCTCTAGGGGGGAAGAATCCCCTTTGGATGCAGCCCAGGACATGGTTGGCTTTCTGGGCTGAATCAAAAGGACCATGGCCAGCAGGTGACAAAATGTGACACAATTTTAAACTCTCTTGATAGAAGAATTACAAAATTAAATTCTTTATAATAGAAAATAATAGAAAATTAAATTCTCTTGTTAGATGACATGGAAGTTGTTAATTGTAGGGCAGTGGGATAAATTCTAGTTATGTATATCTCGTTTCTCTCCACAGCTCAAGGACATGTCTGGATCGATGGCTTTGTCATACAACTGTGCTGATTGTTCCTGCAAGGCAGTGAGCATCCTTAACTCCAATTAACATCATTGGGAACACAGGGCTCTTGGGTCCTCTTGGAAGACAGTCTTGGCACGCTCAGCTGTCCAAGGATCATCTGCCCACTGGCAGAGCAGCTATTGCTGAGAGAGGAGACACGGGCAGCCAAGGGAGGGAAAGTCCAGTTTGTCCAGTGCCCAAGACATCAGGTTGTGTGACCTTGTCAAGTCACAGGACGTCCCAATCTTGGAGCTCTCTGTTTTTAAGCGTATAGGCATATTTGTCATGGTATAGAGGAAAACCTCTTGTAGAGCAGATTTAATCCATGCTTAAGGAGGGGTGAAAACAGTTCCAGCGGGAGAGGAGAACCCTCATCACTGAGTGCCAAAGAAAGTTGCTGTGAGCTGAAGAGCCACTGCAGCAGCTCTTGGCCACTCCTGCCATCCTGCCTCAGCTTCAGGTGCCAGGTGATGCTGTTGGCATTTTACTTCCTCCTTCATTCTATCAAAGGTGACACTTATGCATGACACTGTGGTGAGCCCCAGAATACTGAAATGTTCTGCAGGAGCCGCTGTTCTTCCAGGCAGGTTTATCCCAGTGCACCACAGACTTGGTTTAGCAGAGCCTGCAGCAGGGCAAGGACGCTACCCTGCACCTTCTGGGTGCCTTCCTGCTCTGCTCTCCCTTCCCACTCCTTTTTTTGCTTCCTGATTCTTAAAATTCCTGAGCACCTCTAGTTCTGGGACATACTGGAATTTGTGCAAATAACCCTTAAACTGTTTTCTTCTTGGTCAAAAACGCCCAGGGAATGCCCATGGAATGCCCAGGGAGTGCCCAGGGAGTGCAGAAATGGCATCTCCTCACAACATTTAATTGCTTCTTCAGTGGGAAGGGATGTTACTGGGATTCATGTTTGTTTGTACTTGGGACACTTACAGAACCTCATGGGATAATTATTCCTAATTAGCATCTTGGACACATGCTGCTCTTTCCTCCTGTAATCTGCAATTAATAATACAGAGATAATTCAGATTTCTCCTTGTCAGTCTTGTGTTTATGTTTATAGGAGGAGGAAACAGTTTAGGAAAAAAAATTACCTAAATCAATCACCTGCTGAGCTCTACGCAGGGATTACCTGAGGATTATCCTGTGCTTGTGGCAGCTGAAACATTCAGAATTTTGGGCACCTCCGTGTCAGCCTGATTCCCTCTGTCATATTTGTCTAAGGCTGCTACAGGTCTTTTTCTCATTAGTCACAGACTGCTTCTTACCACAGCTTAATTCAATTTCTAAATCAGTTGTACAGTATGAAAACCTTCAGAAGTAGTATCACTGGTGTTATATTTAAAAATAGATTGGTATTTTGGGGGAGAGAAGGGTCTCGAGTTCTTCCTTTTTTGCTTTTCTCAAGAGCCCCTATTAAACTAAACTAATGAATGTGTGCACTGAACATCCCAATAACCAGATCAATGTGAAGAATGGAGAAATACTTCAACTGTTACCCCAGTTGACAGAGAATTTCCAGTCTCAGATATATTTATTTACAGTGGAACATACTGGGGAGAACATCCCAAGCTTTCTTCCTCAGTGTTTGTTTTTGTATGAAACCAGCAAGCTGCCCAGCACGAACACTTACAAAACAGGTGATTGTTAACAGAGGTTGTTTTTACTTCAAGTCCTGCTTAGACATCAGTTTTTCTTTGATTTGAAGCCCAGGATAAACACTCATATTGCAGCTGCAAAACATGGACTCTTATCCCGGCCTCTACCAGATCTGGGGAAATTCGAAGGTACTTTGTGGACTTCAGGAAAGTTCTACAGATTTTTGTTGTACAGATTTTTCATAGAGACATAGAATCACAGAATATCCTGTGTTGGAAGGGACCTACAAGGATCATCAAGTCCAACTCCTGGCCCTGCACAGGACACTCCAATAATCCCACCCTATGCCTGGGAGCATTGTCCAAACACTCCTGGAGCTCTGGCAGCCTTGGGGCTGTGAGCATTCCCTGGGGAGCCTGGTCAGTGCCCAGCACCCTCTGGGGAAAGAACATTTTGCTGATATCCAGGCTATACCTTCCCTGGCACAGCTCCAGCCCTTCCCTCATGTCCTGTAACTGGTCACAGAGTGCAGAGGTCGGAGCTGCCCCTCCCTTTTTCTGTTGTACTGATATTTGTTGGTCAGATTTTTGCAGAATTAGGAGCAGAATTATACTCCTTATTTCTTTTGAAGAGTGATAAAAATGCGTAGCTCCCTAAAATACAGTTCACTTATACTTAGAACACAACAAAGACAAAACCAACCTTTTTCCACTCAATATTATTTGTTTCCTGAAAAAACAGAACCAGATGTAACAGTGAGTTGATGCCAGTTGTTTGTGTGCGATAAGAGCCAATCTCAAATTTGTTCTTGCAGTGATTTAACCTCTGAGACACCTCGTGGTGGAAACACTCACTGCCGGCAGCGGGGCCACTGCCAGAATCCATTTTAAAACAACCTGGAGCTTTCATCCTGCAGCGCTTGGAAGTGGCCAAAGTCCCACAGCCAGTACAACACTGATTGGGGGCCAGGATCAATCCTTTTATTTAAAAAATGTAAAGCCACTGGGAAATTCATGTTGTTGCTCTCCTGCAAGGAAAGGCTGGGAGAATTGGGATTGTTCAGCCTGGAGGAAAGAAGGCTTTGGGAAAACCTAATTCTTTCCAGTACCTGAAAGAGTCTACAGGAAAGATGGAGAGAGATTATTTGCAGGAGCCTGGAGTGACAGGACAAGGAGGAATGGCTTCCCACTGACAGCAGGCAGGGATAGATGGGGTATTGGGAAGAAATTCCTCCCTGTGAGCGTGATGAGGCCCTGGCACAGGTTGTCCAGAGAAGCTGTGGCTGCTCCTGGATCCCTGGAAGTGTCCAAGGCCAGGTTGGACGGGGCTTGGAGCAACATGGGATAGTGGAAGGTGTCCCTGCCCATGGCATGAGATGGGTTTCAAGGTCCCTTCCAACCCAATCGTTTCTGTGATTCCATGATTCTATCAGGAATGAAACTGGCCTTTGATTGCCCTGGGCCATCACAAATATTTAAGAGGTTGGTGATGCTACATCACAGCATTGCCGCAGTTCCAGGTCTGTGCAATAAACATAGGACTTTCCCTTGGGTTTCACGGGGGTTTTGGTTTTGCTTTTTTCAGACTTGAAACTGAATGTAACACGTCCCCGGGAGCTTGAGAGAGGGATGGGCTGAAACACTGGTGAAGGGAAGATAAACAAATGTCATGTTGGTGTCGCGTTATGTCTCCCGCACGGCACTGCTGAAACCAGGGACACTAACGAGATGGCCTGTTTTCTATAATAGAACATGGAATATTATGCTCCAATCCCGGGGTTTAACAGTTTGCTTTGGGGTGACCAGGCAGGAGGAGGACTGTAACCACTATGGACATGTAAAGCTGCTTTCTTTTTCATCTCAGAGAACACTGTGTACATTTTGGGGAATTGGCATAACTTTTAGTCAGCATCACGCCACGTCTTGAATCCCAGGGCATCTGGAACCCGTGGATCGCTGTTCACAGCTCAGGGCTCCTTTTTGGTGCTTCCCTGCCTGACTTTTCAAACAAAACAGAGTGAGCTTGATGCCCCATTTTGCCGCTGGGGTTCCACTACCACTCAATAACGCATAAATCGGACATTTTTCATCTCAGAGTGGGTTTCAGAGCAGAAGCGAAGGCTCCGACCGCGCTGAAGCGGCGAAATGTAATTGAAAATACGTTTATTTGACATCTTTGGAGCCGCAGCCGCTGCTGAAGGGACGTGAAGCCCCGCGAACTCAAACCCTGACCGCGCCTCCACATGACTGACAGCCGAGACAGCCAATCACAACCCGCGCTCCCGCGGTGACTTCGCCTCCCGCCGCTCAAACTGTCCAATCAGCACACGGGGGGTTAACGGACCGGCCCGTGCCAACGTCAGCGGTCAAACGCGCCAATGGACAGAGGGCAGGCCCGTTACCAATGAGATCAAAGAGTTAGGGGAATTCGGACATGGTATTGGTTGCGTCTATTGTCAGTCACGGCCGGCGAGGTCGGTGGTTGACTGGCAAAGAGGAGAGGGGTTTCCGGGGGCGGGGACATTATATTAGGGGCGGACAAAGGCGGCGGCGAGGTTGTCCTGCTCGCCGCCATTTTGCGCAGCAGGCACTGAGCAGTAGCAGCTACCGCGGCCGGAGCTCTTTCTTCCTCTCGTCCTCCTTTCTCCGCTCCACCATGTCGCGGGATCGCTTCCGTAGCCGTGGCGGCGGTGGCGGCGGCTTTCACCGGCGCGGCGGCGGTGGCGGCCGCGGCGGCCCCAACCACGATTTCCGCTCGCCGCCTCCCGGCATGGGCATGGGACAGAACCGCGGCCCGATGGCGGGAGGCCCACAAGGCCCAGGCGGCCCGCCGGGAGGAGGACCGAAGCCCGAACCGCCGAAGCCGCCCACGTCCACCTCTGCTCCGCCTTCTTCGTCCTCTTCAGCCTCCGCCACCACGGCGGGACCCACCGGCAGCCAGGCGGGAGCGCCTCCATCCTCCGCGCTGCCCGCGGGCCAGCAGCCACAACAGCAGCCACCGGTGTCGGCGCCCTCTTCGTCTCCCTCCGTCCCGCAGCCGCAATCCAAGCCCAGCCCCAGCCCCACGCCGGCCGGCGGCCCTAAGAAAGGACAAGGACAGTCTCCCGGCGGCGGCCCCAAGGGGCCGGGCGGCCCTCAGCAGGGGCCGCACAAGGGCGGCCCGGGGCATCGCGGCGGGCCGGGCGGGGAGCCGCGGGGCCGTGGGCAGCAGCACCAGGGCCAGCAGAGCCTCGGGGCACAGCAGGGCTCGGGAGAGAGGAGCGAGAAGCTCTCGGACGAGGTGAGTCACGGCGCCCCCCCCCCCCGCACCTCCCTCAGGCACAAGATGGCGGCGGCACTGCGCGCCCGCGCCGCCATCTTGAGGGGAGGAGCGGGGGAGAGGCGGCGGCGCCTCAGCGGGATCCGGGCGGTCCCGGGGCTGCGGTTTGGGTCCCCTCGCGGTGCCCGGAGCTGCGGTTTGGGTTGCCTCGAGGTGCCCCTGGCGGTCCCAGGGCTGCGGTTTGGGTATTTTCGCGGTGCCACGGGATTTGGTCCCCTCACGGTGCCCCTGGCGGTCCCGGGACCGTGGTTTGGAGTCTCAGGGCTCCCTGCAGCTCGGTGTGCAGCACGCAGTGATGGCTCGAACTGGTTTCATTCTTTGTAGGGGTTTAAAGCGAACCTCTCTCTCCTGAGGCGGCCCGGGGAGAAGACGTACACACAGCGCTGCCGGTTGTTTGTTGGGAATTTGCCTGCTGATATCACAGACGAAGACTTTAAAAGACTGTTTGCCAAATATGGGGAACCAGGAGAGGTTTTTATCAACAAGGGGAAAGGCTTCGGATTCATTAAATTGGTAGGCGTTGATGCTGTGTGTCCATCCGTTTCATTCTCGATGTAGTGATGTTCAGCTTAGTTTTCTAAAACTGGGTTTTAAACTTCCCTCAGGAATCTAGAGCTCTTGCAGAAATCGCAAAGGCAGAGTTGGACGATACCCCCATGAGGGGCCGGCAGCTCCGCGTTCGCTTTGCCACACATGCCGCTGCCTTGTCGGTGCGGAACCTCTCACCCTACGTGTCGAACGAGTTGCTGGAGGAAGCTTTTTCCCAGTTCGGTCCGGTGGAAAGAGCTGTTGTGATTGTAGATGATCGAGGTAGATCAACAGGAAAAGGCATTGTTGAGTTTGCATCAAAGCCAGCTGCAAGGAAAGCGT
Organism: Atrichornis clamosus; assembly: GCA_013400975.1. NCBI lineage: Eukaryota > Metazoa > Chordata > Aves > Passeriformes > Menuridae > Atrichornis > Atrichornis clamosus. The sequence goes on from WBMZ01002867.1 coordinate 12,949, forward strand.
TTGAACGGTGTACTGAGGGGGTGTTTTTGTTGACGACGTAAGTACTTTGCCAGGATTTTTTAGTTTTAAGTTGAATAAAGATTGTAGGTTTTTAGTTTTTCAGAATGGAGGCTCTTACAGAGGAGTAAAATGAGTGTTTTCTGTTCAGCACTCCCAGGCCAGTTATTGTGGAACCACTGGAACAATTGGATGATGAAGATGGTCTCCCAGAAAAGCTTGCTCAGAAGAATCCGATGTATCAAAAGTAGGCACTGTCTTTTGGTATAAAGAGGGTATTGATGATGTTTTATATAGTATTGTCCCAGGCACTGAGGAAGATGGAAGATTTATCAGAAACAGGCTTTGGATTTTTCAGTTGTACTTCCAGTTCTAGGTTTTTGTTTTTGGGGGTTTTTTTGTTCCTGGTTTTATTTAAAGTAACATAATGATTTGTTTAGTGTATCCACCAAATGTTACACAAGCAGTTTCCTACATTGTGTTACAAAGAAATAGCAGCCCAACAGATGGTTTTGGTGTATGTAGAAATTCTTGAAACATCAGACTTGAACTGTTTCATGCTATTGTTGGGAGATGTCATCTCCCTTAAGGCGTATCTTATGCTGATGGACCCATGGGGAACTTGGAAATCTACGTTCATGGTTTGAAATGAGAAATTAAAATTTTAACTCATTCAGTGATTAGTAAAAACTTCTTGCCTGTGGATTTGCCTTATGAGCTGATGACTGGCAAAAAGGATTAAAGAGTCTACAGGAGTGTTAAAGAGTCCAAAGAAGTCTTTTCTGAAGTAGCAGTTTTAGGTTAGAATCTGTATATTAAACATGTTTGTTGTAGCAATGTTACATTTTCCCAGATCTCCAAAGGGAGTGCAGGGAGGGAGATCCAGTTAGTCTTGTTTGTCTGAGAAAGTGTTCAAAATGCCTTGCTTTGATGGAAAATTGTAAGTGGTTTAGAGGCAGCTTTGAGAAGAATGTGGATTAATATAGAGTTCCTAAAACATTGAAATACTTTATATTGCTAATGTATGGAAAGCTTTTGGACTTAGTAGTTTTGTTCCATTAATTACTGACTTTTAAATTCCAGTTTCTTTATATGGCAAAACAAACTGTTGGCCCTCAGGCATTTTGAGAATTATTTTAGTGAAAGCAAAGGCTGTTACTTTCCTTTGACACCGAGTGCTTTGGCACTGGAAAACTCCACCTTGGTTGTGCCTGCTCAGGCAAAGGCCTGTCTTGGAGGGTTTTGCACCTGGAATTGCCAGCGGTGGAGTGTTTAAAGACAGTTAAGAACTAGGTGAGCAAGCCAGTAGCACTCTGAAGATTTCCTTGGATGTAATTGTGCAGGAGTCTTCATATTTGCTGTGATAATTACTTGTATCAAACGTAGTTGTCTAAGTGCGTAAAATGCAGCACTTCCATCACAGTGAGTTCTCTGTTTCATAGCTTTCAGGTATTCTCAGGGCTCCCTTGATGTTCCCCGATAATACAGTTACTCTGTGATCTTGCTTTGACCTTGAGTTTTCAGGTTTGCCCATTCTGAGCATCTTCCTTTCTGCAGGGAAAGAGAGACTCCTCCCCGTTTTGCTCAGCCTGGCAGTTTTGAATTTGAATATTCCCAGAGATGGAAATCATTAGATGAAATGGAAAAACAGCAGAGAGAGCAAGTGGCAAAAAACATGAAAGATGCCAAGGACAAACTTGAAAGTGAGATGGAAGATGCTTACCATGAGCATCAGGCAAACCTCTTGCGTCAAGGTAATTGGTTCTGAATTTTTATTATCTTTTTGCTTTAAATGCTGGCTTAAAAATAATTTTTAGTCAGTAAACTTACACTTCTTACTATGAACTTGAAAATTTCAGACTTAAAAAAAATCAGGAAGTAGTAATTTTTTTGTTTTTATTTCAATGAGGTGTTGTTAAGAACAGTGACACTGCAAGGTACCTGTCTGCCATAGTGCAGTTGAGGTGGATCTGATTAAAATCTGATTAAAATCTGACATTTGTGAAAAAGCTGCTCACGGGCTTCATTCCTGCAGACCTCATGAGGCGCCAGGAGGAACTGAGACGTATGGAAGAGCTCCATAATCAGGAAATGCAGAAACGCAAGGAAATTCAGCTGAGGTTAGTTTAGCTTTCATGGGATTTTTTTCAAAGTTACTTTTATGCTTTTTTTTTTTTTCAATTACTTACAAATGAAAGTTTTTATTTTTCAAGAAACACCCTTGCTGCTTCAGTTTGTCTATGCGAAATTGAACTGCTGTGTAAGTTTTTCCTCAAATATTTGAGCATCATAGAATATGGGGATTTTTTTGCTTAAGTGTAATCGTTCAATGCCTTTATAATTGCTGATGCAAGGGATGTTGATGTGTGTTAAATGCGCTCCAATCCCGGGGTTTAACAGTTTGCTTTGGGGTGACCAGGCAGGAGGAGGAGCGTCGCCGGCGGGAAGAGGAGATGATGATCCGTCAGCGGGAGATGGAAGAACAGATGAGAAGGCAGAGGGAAGAGAATTATAGTAGAATGGGTTACATGGATCCAGTAAGTGTAATCATGGCGGGTTTTGGATGCATTACCACATTCAGAAATTGTATTGATGAATTTTAATTTTCAAGGTTGCTGTGTTTTGCTTCCTTTGGGTTGGCTACTGTGCTGTGTTTATGGAGGGGCAGTGGCAGTAGTTGGTTGTACGTGTGCTTTTATCTCCTGAAAAGTCTGGATTTTGGTGGTTGATTTTCCAAGTTAAAAGTTGTTTCTTCTACGCAGAGGGAGCGAGACATGAGAATGGGTGGTGCTGCCACAATGAACATGGGAGGTAAAGAATCTTTAAGTAATTACTTCATGTGATTAACTTAGAAATTGTCAGAATATGATTGTATATTTCTCTTTCTTAGATCCTTATGCTTCAGCAGCCCAGAAATTCCCACCTCTGGGAGGTGGTGGCGGCATAGGTTATGAAGCTAATCCAGGAGTTGGCCAAGCAGCCATGAGTGGTTCTATGATGGGAAGTGACATGGTAACGTATCCTGTGGTGGCTTTAGCTTAGCACAAGGGAATCGTGGTTGGGAATGAGTTATCTCCAGTGTTTGGATGGTTGTGGAAATGTCACTGTTAACTGCTGACTCTCTTGTCAGGTGTTTAACACAGGACAGCGTGACAGTGTGTAGCACTAGAGTAGTTGATAACCTTTATGGTAGCTTACACACTCAGAAATTGTTTGTAAGTGAATTCAAATGTGCTGTTAAGCATATTTGCAATTAACTGACTTCATTGGACTTTGGAAATTCTGCGTCACTGTTAGGCTTGGAAGGATTTTTAATGAATTCTAGAGAAGCTGACAAATTTCATCAAAATACTTAATGCGGTAGCTTTTCAGTAATTTGATGTTCTGTATTGATGGACAAGAGAGATTTTTTGTTCTCCTTCCTAGTGTGTAACACTGTTTGTTTTGGCCTTTCCAAGCCTAGGTAGGCTGGATGCATGTTGGTCTGGGTATGCTGTTCAGTCCAAAATCTGCGCTCAGGTCTGTCTCAGCAGCAGATTAACTTAAGTAATCAATGGTAAACAGCATATCCCTTAGTCTGTGCTGATGTTGCTGTAGAAGAGCAGAAATGCTGGTTTTTAGCTTCAGGCATGTTCCAGCTATCCTGGACTGTAGCCATTTGTGGTTCCTGTCTCCCAAAGGAATGATAGCCTGGTCTGTTTCTCACATTGGGCATGACACAAAGGTAGAGCCTGTTAAATCTACAGCATATCTCCTGTTCCGAGGTATGTTTCCAAACTGTACTATTTTCGACACACTACATGTGTGACTGGGCTTGGAGCCTGTTGGTGTTCCTACACTGAAGCACCACGGATGTAGATTAATGAAATGCTTAATGGACAGGATGGGAATCTGTTGGCTTAGGTGGCGATACCAGTGTGCTTTCACCCTCCTGAAAAGGTGTACACTTGTAGCACAAGCTGAAGTAAGTGATTTTTGGGTGGGTTTAGGCCTCTGGCTTAATGTGCTGAGCTACCATAATAGCTTGTCAGATACTTTCTGTTTTATTTTTTGGGGAACCATATCTTTGGAATGGTAATTTCACAGAGCATCATTGATTCAGTAGACAGTGGTGTTGGCCTTAAAGTGTCTCAATAATCTACTGATACCTGAGCAGTTCCTGAGCTTCCTGTGAGCAGTTAGGCAGTATGTGGTGGATACTATGTGCATTTTTCTCCTGAAAACTGTGGTACAGGTGCATGTTGAACTTACGTAATACCTGAAATGTGGTCTGGTTGAAAGGTGTGACAGTGAGGTGGATTAACTGCCTGGAGTTTCTTAGGCTGGGGATCTCTGCCACACAATGCTGTCACATTTTCTGGGCTTGATACCTTTAAACAGAACTGGAGATGAGCTGAAGCTGCCGTGAATTAGGCAGAAATAACCTAAATAATATTTGTGCAACTCCTTTCTTGAAAGGATTGATGCTGACTTTCAGAAGTCAGGAACTTGAAGTGTGCATTTTCAGTTGCAGATACTTCTTGTAACAAACCACCTACCATTGTTCTGTGACTCAGTAGTGGGAAACTTGGTTGAAATGAAAGTTTAAAGCTCTCTTTGACCTCATAATGTGTAACTTCTGTAGGTTGAATGCTAATCACACCTACTAATACAGTAACTGAACAAAGTACATGCAACTAGAGGTACTAGTAAAAATACTTGAAATCTCTGCTTTATTGCAGAGTAACTTAGCTGTTACACCTTGGTGTGAAACCTTTCAGTGCTGTGAAGTTGTGAATTTTCCAAGAGCTTGTGGTGAAGGTGGGGTGGGAAGGGAGATACTGCCTGGATGCACACAACCCTCTGTGCATAGCTCTAACTGGAAACACTGAGTGCTTGGAACACGTTTTGCATCTGATGCAGCAGCAGCAGCAGCTCCGGAGTACGTGGGGTTTGAACAAGTGCCAGTCTTTGCTCGAGCAGTTGCGTTGGTTAGGTAAAGCACTGGTCAGTAGCTTTTTTCACATTTTTTTTTTCTTCTTGCAATGCAGTAGTGCTCACAATGAGTTTTGGTACTGCCAAAGGCCTCTGCAGTTTAGTCAGCAGACCGTAGTCTTAACCCCATCTTGAAAAGCACATGGTCTCTAGACAGCACATGCCAGTCCTGGTGAGTAGGCATTCTGTTACATTTGATGAATGTCAGCTCCTGCTTCAGCCAACCGGAGCTGCATTCTCTCATTAGGCTTATTTGGAAATGACAGTGATGTAATCTGAGCTTTTACTGCACTAAAGGTGAGAAGTTTGCAAGCTATTTGCATTAACTTGGTTGGAAATTTTGCTAGAGCTCATTTGGAAAAGTTGTTAATTCACATCTGCACTAATGCTTACATTTCTAGCACTGCAGGGAGGATCTGTTCTTTGTAACAGATGTATGAGAATGCATCAAGTGGGAACATACCTCAAGGCATGTATTACAATAAACTAATTTTTAAATTACCCTTTTTTCCTTTCTATGTTCCCGGTACCTGTGGATCGGCTCAATGGTGATTGTATCGACGAACCTTGACTACGGAACCTTCTAAAAATATATACTTAACACACATGGACATCAACTACTTATAATGAACTGTTAATTCTGTTCCAATAGCGTCCTGAACGCTTTGGGCAGGGAGGTGCGGGGCCCGTGGGTGGCCAGGGTCCTAGAGGAATGGGGCCTGGAACACCAGCAGGATATGGTAGAGGGAGAGAAGAATATGAAGCCCCAAACAAAAAGCCCCGATTCTAGATGTGACCTGTAGTTTCATTCCAGTTTGTTTTTGTCTGTCTTGTTTAGACACCAACTTCTTAATTCTTGCATTTTAGTAAGAAAGCTACGTTTTTATGGATGTTAGAAACTTACTGACCTAATATTTGTAAGTGGTCTGTTTGGGCGAGTACAATTTAATTATGTAATGCAGTGTTTCAAAATCAAATTTAGCTGTTTTTTTGATGTATAACGTCCCTAACTTGATGGCAGTGTACCTTGTGCCACTGAATTCCCAAAGTGTACCAACCTTTTTTTTACTGTGCTTAAAATAAATAGAAAACTAAATGTAGTAACTCTTCTTGCCAGTCGTGGTTAAACAAAGGAGGCTGAATACCACACCTGCCACAGTAACCCGAGAGCCTCAGGCTGAGGTCGGACTAGACCAGGGTGTGGAATTGCAGTGAAGAGTGAGATCTCTTCCCACAGTGCCTCTCTAGCCAAAGATTGGGTTAAATTGTAGCCGAACTTTGCAGTAGATGCAGATTTTTTGAGCAGTAATTGTGCTGCATTAAGGAAGCAAATGGAAATCTTACAAGTGCTGTAAGATACATTATTTAAAGCTTCACTGCAAGCAGTGCAGTAATTAATTCCATATTTTAGCTATGGGTGGTGGGATGGTAGCACTTACCACCCTGGCAGTTACTGCTTGGAATCTTTCAAAGACTTTAAGCAGAAGACAATGGTTATTTTAAAATAAATTCATAGAATGCCTTGTATTGGCTGACTTCCTAACTAAAGGATTGTTAATGTGATATTTATATGCTCTTAAGCTGTTTTGAGATTACAGGATCTGGCCTTGCTCCATATTGTACACCTGCCTGAAATTGCTTGGCAAAAAGACCAGAAGTGTTACTCGAGTGATTAAGGTTAACTTGCTTATGTCCTCATGCTAACAGTGGACTAATTTGCCTAGTTCAGAATACAATCATTTGTAATACGGGGACTGCAGGAACTATTCTTAAATCGTGTAGCTGGTGGGCAAAACCTAAAATCCTGTATGTAAAATACAGCAATCAGCTTGCTTGCATGATGGTTATCGCTCTTTTATTATTGATGTTTGGAGATAATGCTTCAAAAGTAGTATCTGAATCTGGAGTTTTAAGAGTTAATACTACACAGTGCAAATAAACTCCCTTTAAGGTTCTTTTTGTAGAAGATCTGATGAATTCGTTAGTTCGCTGTTCATTTTATAAAGCCCCAGAAGAATTTCAAAGCATTCTGGACTCATTGGTAAGGTAGTTGCTTTGCTTATTATTACATTGTACCAAGTAAACTGGGAACATGATTTCCCAGTGTCAAATACCTCGGTGTTAATGCAGGATACATCAACCTGCTTGGCACAAAGTAGGTAAACTTAGCTTGGCTGTACCTTCACATGGTTCCCAACCACCAGAGTTCTGTGAATAGTTTAAATCTTCCCAATATCTTTCCATTCCTTGTGCTAAGCATTGGCTAATTCTAAATTCTCTACTAAATTTTCCCTGTGGTTAAAACTTTAGTGTCAGATTGCAGTATTGTGGAGTGCAGATGTCTGATCCCTCTTGAAGTACTGTTACACCTTAAATGACAAAATAGCAACTTGGGAAATGCTGATACAGGTAACACTGACTTGGAACATGAAGCTCACTAAAGGGTGACTCAGCTTGTTGGTTGAATGCTTTTTGTTTACCCAGAAAAGTTTGGGGGTTGATAACATGCTACAACAATGAATTGCTCTTCAGGAAATTCCAAATTGGCAGTTTCTAAACTGCAGACCAAGTATTTGGAAGTTACTTGTATTGGATAGTTCACAAATGAGCAGTACTGATGCAATTTGCATTATTGAAGCGTTTTTAACAATATCTCTTCTGGAGGGTGTTCATGGGACACCCACAAAAGGTGAAGGTGTCTGAGGTGGGGAATTCTGAACGTGAACATTAAATTAATTTTTTCAGTTTATTTTTCAGATTACATGTCATTCTTTATTAAAAGAGATGCTGGTGCATATCCTAAAGTATGTTCTTTTGTAGTTCTGTAACTTGGAAGAGTGAAGGATGCTGCTGTCCTTGTACCTTACAGAGCTTGTCTTTGGGTACCCCTGTTTTGTACGTAAGCTGCCGTTGCTAGGTATTAAAATAGCTGAGTTGCAAAACCATGATTAGCAAATATATTGAAAGATTTGGCAGTTTTCAAAACATCTGAAAGTTTAGTTAAATCTGGCTTTGTGGTAGCTGCATAAGCAGAATTTCTAAAACAAGTTCTGCTTTAAAGTTGCATGTACTAAACAGGTATATGATGAACTAGCCAACTTCTTCTCAAGACCTTTTAAAGGTGGTGTCTTAAAAGCTGGCAAATATGTCAACTTCAAAATCTGATAAAAGTTACTACATGTGGGAGGCGAGAAAGTGACGTCTTTGATCTGTTCCTGTGAGGTTTTGGACTTTTTTCATAAACTCAGATTTATATAATTGAATCTTTAAAACCATTCAGAAAAGTGCTTTGCTGGTCAGACCTGTTTTTGGATGGTCTGGATCACATAACAGATTTTTGTACTGGACTTGGAGGACATTGGCTGTTGCAATTTAGTTTGTTTTATCAAAATTGAGCCCATTTTGACACTTGGAGCTCTAAAAACTGCAGCAAGTAGAAACTGGTATCTTTATACATATGTCTTCACACTTTCTCAGAAATGAATACAGAATAATCTTACCTTCTGGTGTAGATACATTACACTAATCATTTATACAGCTGATGAGAAACTGAAACTGCTTTTGAGATTTTGTGGTATTTTTGTGGTAGACAAATTCTTGGCTTCTCCTTGGCAACCATTTACTGTGGCAGCAAGTTCTTGCTGGAGTTTGAGACTGCAATTTACACTTAAAACTAGTGGCCTGCTACATAACTGCACTTAGCCAGCATTTCTGCAGTTCATAACTGTGAGGAACGTAGTACCACAAATGGCAATGGACATTAGGACCCGGATGTAGTATTCCTGCTTGCTCCAAGATTCTCATTGCCGACTGCGTACAGGTAGGTAACAAGCAATATAATATAACTTGGTGACTTTCTATGTAATCTTATACTGTGGGTATTCTGACATCACACTTCTGACTGTGGAATTACAGTGCAGCACTCCATACCTGTATGCTGAGCTTGCATCAAAGCTGCGTGGTTTTCGGTTTTGAGCTTTGGTCTCATTCAGAGACAACAAATAACTTACTGTGGCTCTTAGATGAGGATTTCCAGACCCGATTCCTCTGTACATACGACTCGGCTTGGGTGGATTTTTTCTTAGTTCCAATGTAACGAAGATATTCTTAGAGGAGCACTGTGGGGAAGAGGGAATGTGATCTTAAACTCACTTGACTAGTTGACTCGGTGCTCTCAGTGCCTAGAAAACAGCATGTTTAAACTTTCTGTAGTGACAAAACGGCCCATCTGCAGCTCATCCCTGTTTAAAGTCTTGGCTTGGTGGGAATGTTTCAGTAACCACTGCTCTTGCCTTGTGTGTGCTACGTGAGAGTCACCTCAATCTACTGGTACAGGCAGCTCTGAGACTGATCTGGAATATTTTTGAGGACATAAATGAGTGCTTGATTAAATATCCCTGTGAGTTGTTTCATAGAGCTTATTGGACGTTACAGTTGTCTTTATTTTAACCTTTGATTGACAAGCCTGATACATTCCTCTGCTTCAATTGACAGAGATGAGATTCTGTACTTCTGCCTCATAGAGTCATCTTGGTAGTGCAATGTACAATTTCATTTTTCATCAGTCTTGGGATGTAATTCTAAACTCTTCATTACTAGAACTCCTGGCTGTAGCGTTCCAGGATTAACATGCTTACGTTGCCAGACATCCAGACATGCTGATCTGCAGCTCTTTTGCATTAGCTCTTGAACCTGAATTTCAAGGTCCCTTGTTCCAGCAAATGATCTGGCTCTTGTCTGATACTCAGTTTATTTCACAGGTGGTGTAACATGTTTTCCCGCTTGTTCTGCAAAGTTCTGCTTTGCATACTCGTTTCTGGTATTATTGTCACTTCTGGACCCTTCTTCGTTACCTTCCAGGCAGGACTCCTGCCGGTGAACAGGGATCTGCTCGACAACCTTGCCCTCTGCTGTAGCCACCTTTCCATGTTCCATCGAACCCTTGAAGTAGCAGCTGCACCATAAGATAATGACAACAGGTCTTTGATTACACCCCCATGAGTGTAGCTGATAGCAGCTGGTCACGCAGTGACACCTTGGCACAAAGTCAGTTTGGCTTTTTGTGGTGGTTTACCTTTACTTGTGATTAGAATCCATTTTGTGATGGCTCATCCTTACCTGGGACTGGGATCCAGTAGCAAACCTGCTGGCAGCCAGTGTGCTGTCAGGTAGTAAAACTGAAATAGTGATCTTAAACCAGTGCTCAGATCTGACTTAAGTTTTTCCAGTGTGCTCTGAATACTTGACCTGCAGAAATGTCATGGAGGGGTTATTGGCACATCTGCCTCATTCTACGTACTTCAACTAAGCAGGTTTTTGACACTCTTGGAGCAAGCAATTTGTGGCTGAACCATGGGGCTCAGATCAGCTCTGGCTGCGGTAGTGAAACTTGGTGTGGTAGCAAACTTAGTCATGTCTGCTCTAAGTCAGTCTGTAACAAGTGGGTACAAGAAATGACATTCAAGTGCTTGCATTGTGTTTCATCTTGGTTTTATCTATGTGTGAAATACACTTTTTCTCAAGCTTACCTGAAGCTCAGAAGTGTGGTGTCAGAATACATCTGCGTACTGCTAGGCCCTCCGAGCAGAGCCTGGTGCTGGCAGGAGAGCACAGCACAGCGTGGATGGGGCTTTATTGTAACATTAAGCATACAAAGTGTTGATTTGCTTGCAGTTCTCCCCATAGCTAAACACAGGCCTGTGAGTAGTTTTAGGACTCGAGCAGTAATGGGGTTGCATGTCTCTGTTAATCATTGCCAGCTGCAGTGACATGATCAGGAAGGCCAGTGTTCTGTTCCATTATGTTCAATGAGGCTGAGCATGTTGGGAAGGATGCATCCAAGTATGCTGCTCTGGGGAATCACTTGGCTTCTTCCACTACTAGCAAGTTTGGAATCCGCTAATTAGCTTCAGATTTTTTTCACTCTCCATACCAGCTAGTTGGGGCTGTTAAATAGCTGCTGCCTGGAAAAGGAAAAAAAGGGAGGATTGGCCTTCTCCCACCTGTGTCATTGCTGCTAGGTAATGATTGACACGTTAGGACTTGGCTGTGCAATCCCGCAGTGGTCTGTGAACACCCCATCTCTATCAATGTTGCTTCTGAACACCAGTACTGAAGAGCTAACTGGGGAGGGCTGGGAGGAGTGTGGCTAGCAGGGAATCTGCAGTTTTCAAAGGATGCACAAAGATATAGTATCCCTTATGCATGGTGTTTGTTGCTATGGCAGAGAAAACAAAATGTGCATAACTCCTGCTCCCCAGGGCCGTCAGGAAACCCAGGTGGTGGCTTGGAGACTAATCCTGAAGTTGTCCCTGCCTGGTCAGATCACGCTGTGCCCATGGTGGGATCTGCCTCCCAACTGGAGCTGTGCAGAGCCTCTGACCACGTCCCCAGCTCTCACCATTGCAGGCTGCCCTCAGCTATAGTAAAGGGGGGTCTTGAGGAGGGAAGAACCTTGCTGAGGATAAAAGCAGTGACAGTGCCAACCTCTAGTGTCTGCTTTTGGCTTCTGAAGCACTTCTAGGACTAGAGAACCCAAGGGCTCCAAGAGTCCAGGGCTAGTGCACTCCCTCAGGAAGGGGAAGAGAGGGCATTGCTACAGGAGACAAAGAGGGTCATAGAGTTGAAGTAGCTGACAAAATTAATGCCTTCACATAAGGGATAGTATACCTCTGGCTGCAGTCAAACCTCACTGTGCTCAGACTGGGGTTATGGTTTGTGCTCAGGGTGCAGTTCTTCAGGCAACTGCCTGCATATTCCTTCAGCTCTTGATGAGTGTTTAGGCTAGTCTATTTCTGCCCCTTATTCTTCCATGTAATAGTTTGGAATAATTTATAAGTTCCCCCTCATAACTAATCAGTCCATGTATGTTAAAACCTTATTTTTGAGTAAGTTTTGAAATGGTCACGATCTGCTGTGTATGACTCTAATAACTTCAGTTGTTATCCTTTAGGTGAAGATGAAAGCTGAGTGACACCAGAGTGCTCATCCATGGGAAGTAAGTATCACTTTTCTGTTCAGAATGGGTAAAATAATAAAGGTTTCTGGGCACTTGGTGTTCAGTCACAGAGTACCTTTGAATTGGGGAATATCGGGAAGTTGGAATGAGTGAATACATTAAAGGAGTAGGGTAGAACGTAGTCCCTGCTGTCACGCTGTGGGCTTGAGCACCCTGACTCAGTCTGGGCTTGATATCTTGACAGCAGTGGTTAAAAATACCTTTCTAGACGTGGGTTTGTACAAAAGATTTCAAAATCACTGTGGATGTAATGACTTGGGAATGTTTTTCCAGTCGAGGAGCTGAGCATGAGCACATCCAGCACGGTGCCCAGTGTTGTGTGGAGGGACCAAAGGAACGGATGGACAAGTAAGTAGTTGGTGTCCTTGCACGGCTGTGAGGGCTTGGTAGCCCATCACCCTGTCGTGGGTTAATGTAGTTCCTGCCTGAAACTTGTGATTCATCTCCATTTTATATAAAGTTTCTGAATCTTGCTTTTGTAGGGCCAAAATGTAACTGTTGCCTGAAGCTTTTCAGCCCTGCAGCAGCAAATAAACTCTATCCTCTGAAGTGCTGCAGGTGGTCAAACAAGAAATGATCATTCCTGCACTCAGGCTGCGGTGAATGGGGTGGATGATTGTCAGCATGGAAAAAGGAGATGGGAGCAGCTGTTTCTCAGATGTTAATTCAACTAAACCTTGTTAAAAAGCTATTTTGCTGAAATATTTTAACATGGAACTTAAAAAATAACCTGGTCTATAAATCAGCATGTACAGTAGCACAGCAAATAGCAATTTAGCAATAGCAAAAATCAACTTGCAGAGCTGGAATTAATGTCATTTTCCCTCTAATTTGCCACTAAACTAGAAGGGGAAACTTCAGATATTTAAAATCTTGTTTGAGGAGCAGCACGCTGAGTACCTTAGCTCGGGAGTCACGGGTAAGTGACAGTAGACCTGTAAGGTGTGAAGCCAGTGGGATTCAATCGGTGAATTCCTGTTGAATCCTGTGTGGTTTGTCACTGCTGCTCTTGGCTTTGGTGTGGGAAAACACGAAAGGCTGTTTCGGATCTTAGAAGTATGTGAATTCTGTTCATTTAATCTCAAATCTGATGTGAGTACTTAAAGTCGTAGAGAATATTTGGCAGGCATGTGGCCTGTGATTCTGAGTGGTGATTTCATGTCATGTAGTTTCTGATGGTGTTTTCCATCTTTCTGATTGTGCGCTTTGCATTTGCAGAAAAAGAAGTCTGAATGCAGTGAAGAGGAACCAGGAACGTAAACTTCTAAAAATAAAACATTTAAATATTTTTATAAATGACTTCTGTTTTGTTCCAGAGGGTATTGATTGTATAAGCAGTCTGTCAGTATGGACTGGTATGGCTGCGTCTTAGAAACACGGAATTCTGGAAGTTTCATCCATTCCTTACTCCCATTTTGAATCTTAGGTAGTTTTGTATCAGAGAATTCCAGATGTTTACTTGTGCCTGGTTGGTTTTTAATAGATTTCTTAGGGATGACTGCAGTAATTAAGCCTGAGATGCCAAAGTTAGAGTCTCTAGAAGCCAGGACAGTGCTGGGTTTAGCTCTTGGAGCACGACTTGCCATGGTTCGTGCTTTGGCAGGTGCACTGGTTCACGCTGTCATTCATTAAATATAATCCTTTGTTTAAATATCCAGTTGTTGAATATGTTGAAATACGCCAGTGGTAGCTCTGCTCATTGTAGCAGGGTTTCCTCCTGCATAGGCATGAAGAGTCATGAACATTTGTCTGGGACCTGCTTTGCCAGATTAGAAACATTAAAATAAATTGAATTTCATGTGGCAAAGTGATAGGAAATGGTTGAGAGGGGGTCAGAGTGCTCATGGCAGGGAGGGTTGGTGCTGCACTACGAGCTGCTGCTGTTCTCTCAGGTAATCGGGTGCTGCGTGAGGGGAATCTGAGGTGTTTGATTTGATGACTTCGTGGTATTGTCTGGATCCTGAAAAGGCTTCAGTGAGGTTTGTTCCTGAATAGCCGTGCTGCAGGGGCTGGGGTTTGGTGTCTTTGTCTCCACAACTACTGCAGCTTGTGCAGCCTTTTTTCCTTCAGATTGTTATTTTCCAGTAACTTGTCCTCATTTCCACTGTTGCAGCACTGGCTGCTTCCTGTGTGAAACTGTTCCGTCATTCTGTGTTCTGAACTTCACCTCCTTAACTCCCTTTTATGAGCAAACCACAGCCTCTGTCCTGTAGGGATGGGTTTTCCTTGGTGCTGGTGTTCACTGTTACCTACCAAATAGTTCACTGAGCAGTTTCTGAAATTATTTTAAAAATCAGGCTGAGAGCAACTATGCTTGAACAAGATACTGGGAGTAGTGTCAGCTGCCTTGATGCCACAGCCCTGCATGTGCACTGAGCTGCTTCACTCCCTTGTTCAGGGTTTGGTCTTTGTTGATTTTTTAATTCCTTTTCAACCAAGGAGTTTTCCAAGCCATGAAGGCCTGGAGGCTGCCCTGTCCTGTTTCTATTTGTCATTCCATGGTGTGCCTGCCAGAGCTCCAAATCAGGGTGAGCGGCTCCTCTGCCAGCAGAGCCCAGGAATCATGTGCTGCCAGGAGTAAAAATAGCGTCACCGCCACTGGGTCCTGTCAAACCGGTGCCTGTGGCAGCCCCTGCGGCGTGGTGGCTGGGCTGGGCTCGGTGCTGGTCCAGGCTGGCCATGCTCTCTGTCCCCCACGGTGCTTCCTCGTGCCTGGAAAACACTTCAGGCTCTCAGGATTTATTTGCATTAAAAAAAATATTTCCACTTGAATTACACAAACGTCAGTGCCTGCGGCTCCCCTGGGCCTGACGCGCCAATCCCGGGCTGCCTTTCCCGGGAGCCTCGGCCTGTGCCGGTGGCTGAGCAGCACAAGGCAGTGACGCAGAGGCCCGGGGAGCGCGGCCGCCTCTGTCACCCCAAAGTGGCCTCCCTGGGGCCTGAAGATCCTCGCTGCTGCTGCTGCTGCCTCCTCAACCAGCTCCTGCCTGTTCCCTGGAGAGGTGGGCAGCACTGCCCCTGCCCTGCCTGACCTCCGGTCCCCGCCGCCCCTCGCACCCCAAGCCAGCGGGTGTTACCATGGTTCACAGCTGATGGAGCCCGCAAAGCCCCAACTGTGGGATTTGTCTTGGGGTTTTTTCCCCCACTTTTTCCTCCGGCTCTGTTTGGGTGGGAGAACGGTGCTGCTGGCGGGGGGTGTCTCAGCCTGGAGGGGTGAAGCTGTTGATTTGAGCACCTGGCAGCACCCAAGGGCTTGTGCGGGGCCGGAGCTGGGCCGGGCTAAGGCGGACAGGGAACGGGGCCGGGCCGGGCTGGGAACGGGGCCGGGCGCGGAGCGGGGCCGGGCCGGGCCGTAAACGGGGCCGTGCCGGTCCGCCCCGCTCCGCCCCCGGGCCCGCCCGTCCCGCCATGGCGGCGGCCTTCACCGCCCTCCGTGTCCTGCTCGGGCTCTTCTTTTTCCTCACGGGCGTCCTGAAGGTCTCGGATTGGCTTTCGGCCGACCTGCACCGGCACATGGTGAGCGCGACCGCGGACTCGGGGGGCCAGGGCCGAGTCGGGGGGAATGAGCAGGTTGAGGGGCAGCGCTTCAGGGCGGAGCACTTCGGGGTGCAGGGCTGAGCTCCGGAGGAAAGGAGCTGGTTAGGGTGCAGGGCTGAACCCCTTGGGGTGCAGAGCTGAGGCCCTTGGGGTGCAGGGCTGAGCTCCGGGGGAAGTGAGCAGGTTGACCCTGTTGGGGTGCAGGGCTGAGCCTTGGGCAGGAATGTGCAGGTTGGAGTATGGGGATTCAGGGTAGAGCACTTCGGGGTGCAGGGCTGAGGCCTTCGTTGTGAGTCAGCCAGAGTCCCTTGGAGCGCAGGGCTGATCCCACTGGGGTGCAGGATTGAGTCACGGGGTGCAGGGCTGATCCCCTGGGGAGAATGGGCAGGCAGGGGTACAGGGCTGATCCCCATGGGGTTATGGGGTTGAGTTATTTAGGGTGCAGAGCTGATCCCCTTGGGGCACAGGGCAGAACAGAGCAGTCCCCCTGGAGGGGCTGTACCCCCACCAGCCCCAGGCTCAGGGCTGTCCTGCTCCCTTCCCGCCCTTCCCAGGTGTCGGAGTTTGTGCGCTTTGCCGAGGTGTTTCCCCTGAAGGAGTTGGGGTTCGTGCCGGAGCCGGGCAGGTACCTGGTGACCGTGGGCTGGGTGGAGGTGACAGCCGGGCTGCTGCTGGCATTCGGGCCCCAGCTGCTGCAGGAGATCAGCAACTTCATCCTCAGCGTCATCATGATCGGTGAGAGCCAGCGGGCATCTGCTGCCCCGCGTGAGATCTCGGGGGACCCTCGGCCAGGGACCCCCATCCCCACGCTCTGCTCCTTGCCCAGGTGCCATCTACACGCTGCTGGCGCTGCGGGAGCCATTGGCCATGTGTGCCCCGGCCACCCTCTGCCTCGGCCTCCTCCTGCTGCTCAACATCCGTGGGTACCCGGCTGCCCCCCGGCCCAAGTTCAAGTGACCAGAGGCAGGAAGGACGGACAGCTCGGCCGGTGGGAAGCAATACCTTTACAGTATTTTCAGGGACGGCATTGCATCCTGCAGGGTAACTTGTTGCTGAGGCACAGTGTGCCCTCTCCTGCCTCTCCCAGGGACCCTGGTGCTGGTTGTCCCCACGTTGCAGGACCTGGGCTGGTGCTGTGGGATGGTGGCCGTGGCACCACTGTGACACTGCCATGGCACTGCCACCGCTCTGGCAGCTCCATTCCTAAACTCTCACAAGGTGTCCGGCTCTTCCCAGCGTTTGGCCATGCTGAGCAGGGGCTGGCTCTGCTCTCTTGGGGGCTTTCAAATTTTGGAATAAAACCTCTTGTTTTTCATGTTTTTTCTCCCTGTTTATTTCTGCCTCCCCCCACGCTAAGCCTCGGGGACTGAGGGGATGTCCTGGGGCTGAAGACTCCAGTCCCTGGGAGCAGTGCTTGGAGACAAGGCCTGGGGACATGGAGGAGCTGGCAGGAGCTGGTGCAGAGGCATATGGGAGAGGGGGGAGAGCCCATGTGGGGTGGGACCCCCCAGTCACCTGGAGCCACCCAGCGATGTGCCAGGCCCTTTGCTGTACATCCAGGGAGTGACAGCCATGAGTGCCCAGGCAGGCACGTGCTTTTCGTGTCTCTTGCTCCCACAGGGACCCTGTGCCGCCCCAGATAGGCACAGAACACTCGGGATGAACCACAGGATCACATCTGAACTTGGTGCATCTCCCAGCAAGAGGGCTGGGATGGCTGTGGGGGGAGACTGGCTCTTGGGATATATGACACCCCCATACACCCAGCGGGACCTGAACTGTCTTGGAGTGACGTCTTTTGTGTCTGAAAGGAACACCCACAAGTTGCAGGGCCACACAAAGCAGCGAGTTGGATGCTCACAGAGCCTGGGGGAGCCTGGAGTGCTGCTCCCCCTAAATCCAACTTTGAAGCCAACAAAAGCACAAAGAGCGAGGAGGAGGCAGATTCCTGCTTTGATCCCTTTGGGGCATCCTTCTTTACCCCAGCTGCCGGGTGCAGAAACTTGACCCTGTGCTGCTTTCATCCAGGCGTGGGTGGGAGAAGGGCCCTGGGAAACAGTATTAGATGTGGCTGGGGGCACGCAGTGGGGTCGGCCAGGCCTGTACTGGCCACCCCCACTCGCCCCCAGCGCCGTCAGCCGGCGCAGGGCGTCTTAGGGTGGCTCCAGCAGGGAGTCCCTCATTACATACACACACAGGTGCTGTCCCCACTCCAGCTGCTGTCCCACAGGCACTAACCCACAGGGGGGCTCGAAATGGCAGGGGGGAGTCAGGCAGCCCTTGCCTCCCACAGTGCTTAAAGCCTTCCCCAGCCTGGCTGGATCAGAGTGAGGAGCAGCCGGAGGGGACGCAGCCACTCCAGCCTGACCCGGCAAGGTAAGTAACCATTGTGGTGTGGGTGAGATGGAGCATTCACTGTGCTAACCATGGGGAGGGAGAAGAAAAGGAGAGTCATTGAGGGATCCAGAGGCTCTTTGGGGGTACTGCTGAGGTTCCCCAGGCTCAGCAGCTCATGCTCTCTGTGCCTCAGCCTGGGGCTGGGTGCTGCGTGTGCCGAATCCAGCCCTGCCGTGCTGGAAAACACCAGCTGGTGACTCAGTGCCGTCGTTGGCGAGGTGTGGGCAGGCAGTGATGGGAGGTGAAATAGCTGCAGCCCTGGATACAGCCACTGCAGCACACCGTGGTGTTCCAGGGCTGGGACTGGAGGCAAACCTGCCTGTGCAGGACTGGGGGGCACGGGGGGCTGCTGGCCCTGTGCTCATAGCCCCTGTCCCTGCCTGGGTCTCTCCACTCCGGAGCTCGCTGAGCCCATGGGTGGCTCTGTGGGGGATTTGGGGTGCTGGAGAGGGCTGGGTGGGTGGCCCCCAGGCACACGCTGCGTGGGAGGTGTTAAGCTCTGCAGCTGCCGACTGGAGCCAGTGGGGCACCTCCGGGTGCCTCTGGCCACAGCTCCGTCCCTTGGCCACGATGCAGCTGCGCCTGCCGCTCCCTGGGAGCCCTGCCTGGATGGTTGACAGTGGCCTCTGGGCTCCCTTGTGGCACGTGGGGACATAGCTGGGGTCTCCTCATCTCCTGTGAGATCAGCTCCTCCAGCAGACAATGGCATCCCTGTGGGGGCTCTGCCTCCAGTGCCCAGCAGCCACCACAAGCGCTGTCCTGTCCTGTCCTGGTCAGTGTCCCTTCCCTGTCCCCGAGGGCTGTGCCACTGACTGTCCCCCATCTTTGCAGGAGCCCGGGATGAACGGCTCAGCACCGGGGCCACTGCTGCCGGCAGAACACCCCGGCGACTGCGAGCCCAGCAACCCGGTGCAGTTCATTCTGGTGCCCGTTGTCTACTGCCTGGTGCTGTGCGTGGGGCTGCCGGGCAACCTGGTGGCATTGCTGGTCTTCCTGCAGAGCGGCAAGGTGAGGAAGGCCATCCGCATCTACCTCATCAACCTCACACTGGCTGACATCCTCTTCAACCTCACCCTGCCCCTCTGGATCCACTACTACCTGGCTGGGGGGGACTGGCTACTCTCGGAGGCCGCCTGTCGCCTGGCCGGGGCCGCCTACTACCTGGCGACCTACAGTGCCATCACCTTCATGGCGCTCATCAGCTTCAACCGCTTCTGCGCGGTGCGGGCGGCGCGGCGGGCGCTGCCGCTGACGGGGCCCCGCGGCGCCGCG
>WBMZ01002868.1:0-39285 GCA_013400975.1 Atrichornis clamosus
CCATAACACAGTGATAACTAATTTTTGTATTTATTTCCAAAGCATCTGAGCCTATGTGAGGCTTTCCATTGTGGAAATTCTGCTTCACCTGCAACTTCTGACTCTAACAATGCATATTTATCATAGCCATTGTAGTTAAAAATAACTTTGTGCTGGTGAAGGTGGTGGCTGAGGCTGCTTCACAAGAGTGGACTCAAGAAATAAATGTACTTCTCAAGTAAGAAATCAACCTTTGAGCAAAAGCAGAGTCCTATTTGTGCTGGTTTTTACTATCCTTTCACCTTCCTCGATGAGGAATTTCAATACCCTTGCAAGATGCTGCAAGTCCTCTTCTGTTTGGTATCATAGGCAGAACTTGGGCTGAGATGCGTTTCTTGAGCTGCAACTCATCTTTTCAGGTGAGTCAGGAATAGCTAAGAGTGCTGGACCTGTCCCTTTAGTGGGGCTGCATCACTGGAGAAGATGATGAGAGCATCTGTCTTTCATTTTGCTGCAAATTTCTCTTGACGGTGAACTAAAGAATGAAGAATGGGGAATGCCTGGACTCAGCCACCTGACAAAAAATTCTACATACTTTGTTTTATCATTTAGGAACTTTCTATGGGTCAGCAACATCTGTAATTTTGGAAAGTTCTGTGAGTAGCATAATTTTACTTAGATAACCCCTAGGTGCCTGTTACTCTTTAATTCAATGACCACTGGAAGACACAATATGTGTGTAATTAATAAAGGTACCAGAATTAGAGTGATGTACAGTTAAGGCAGCAGTCACTACTGATATGGTACTAGTTTCTGCCATACTTCTGCCACGGTATGACTCCAAGAAGTCTTAACAGCCTGAGGTGTTTGAGATTGCTTCTTTCTATCTTTTGTATCAAAATGAGAGTATTTAAATATCCAAATCAACACAACGAAAGTAGCATGAACTTGCTCCTGCAAACTCAGCCTTTTGTATCTGCAAATGACCACAAGAAACAGAAGTATGCTAGAAAATGAGAGCAAGTAAGGATGATGATATCATCAAGCTTTTTAGTTCAGGGAAGGCAGTGCTTTTTACTAGCAAAAATACACCTAAAATCTCATTTAAGAGCAGTATCAGCATATGTGTCAGTGTATTGTCCTGCTTTCACTGGAAATAACAGAATGACAATTAACTTTAAAATAACCTTTAAACAATGGCAAAAGTGTCAGTTTGGAAAAGATAAAGGTAAAATCTAATTTCACTCTAAAATCACTGAAAAAAGGCAAAAAAATACTTGCATGGGAAATAAAAGCATAAATAAAAAAATGTTGCACATTATATGAGTCACTGACATTTTTCTTTTCATACTTCGGGGCCTTTGATCGAATATCTGAGAGGCAAATAGCAAAAATTCATATGTTTCTGATTATGAAGGAATTTCTTTTCATTGTGATATATGCTTATTAGAAGGTACAAAAAATGTAATTAAACTCTCAAGGATAATGGATGTAGAAAGCTCACTACAATCACAGAGTTTGAACGCAACATGTACAATGTTCTGTCATTGAGAAAGAGTTTAAACAGTGTAATGTGGCTCTTTGAAGTAAAGAGAAGGCACACTGATAAAAAGTGTAATACTGTTCAGCATGGCAGGGAAGAGATGAGGAGGAAGCTGTGAATGAAACACAAGCTCTTTCAAGGCTTTGTTATAAAGGTACTTGGGAAATGGAGTAAGAGCAATAAAACATAACTCATTCTTTCAGAAGGCAATAAAGCAGTGAATTTGTGGATTTGTGAACAATTGCTCTGTTTTCTACAGCAGACACGATGACTACTTTTAGTGGCACATAGACAATGTAGATAATTGCTTTGTGGGCTTTCTATCTTTCAAAACTTTTAGTCACACATTTTAACTAATTTTGGTGATTTTATTTCAGTTTATTTCCTACTTTTGGTGACATGTTTTAACCATGATGTGTATTAGTTGAGTAATAGTTCTGCAGTCACTTGTGTTTACTTTGTCTATTCCAACATCTGTGTCTTTGATTTTACACACTAGTGTGAAGTTCCATTCACACTCATTCTGTGTGTATCTAATATAGTAGACTTGAAAGTAAGCTAACTGACCAGCCACAAAAAACAGGCTTGCTATAGGAGGAAGATGGGAAATGATGCGCATCCTTGTAAGAGAAACTTATGCTGTAGAATGAGATGCAATGAGGATTGCTAGAGCCTGGGGAGTCTCTTTACAAATGAAGGGGCTGCAACGCTCCAAGTATTATGCAAGGGAGCTGCAGAAGCAAGGATAAAAGCAGCAAAGAGAAGTGAAATAGAGGATCAGAACAGCAGAACCCAGCAAGTGCTGGCAAAGGCTGGAGAACGGGTTTGAGCTGTATCCAGCGACACACAAGTGCAAGTGCATTCTCTGTCACCATGCTGGGCTTATACCTGGCTTCTCAGCACCAGACATGCCAGGTGACACAGCACTGCGCTGTGAGACACGGCAGTGTGTGACCGGGGTGTGAGCCAGGAGACCCACAGCAAGCCTGTGGGGCCATCACGTTGTCTGACAAGGAGGAGCCCTCCGTGGCCGGCGAGGTGCAGCTTACACACGTGCCTGCCAGGTCTGGGGGAGTCAGGGGCTCCTGCTACTGCCCTGCAAAGGGGAGGGATGGAGGCACAACAGCAGGGTGGTGCATCTTGCTGATACACTTGAGTGCATCTACACAGCACAGTGTATTATCAATTTCTCCTCCAAATGGAGAGAAAACATGCAGCCCCACAATCTAAGTAAAATCTAAGGTGTGAAGAGGAAATGATGCCTGTTGGCTTTCTCTGTTCCTTTCACCATCTCAGCTGTTCTTGATTTGCACATGCATGCAACATATCTCTGGGCCATTCACGGTGTTCATTGACCTGGGAACAATAATTTCTTTGTTTTTTAAAGTCAATTAAATAAGTTGTACCTTAACAACATCTGCCTCTGACTCTTAATTTACATCAGCCTCTGACGCTCAAGCTGTCTTCTGCTGAGACAGGCATTGCTCCTGTAAGGTTGGTCCAGCTCCTTTCCTAGTACCATAAGAAATTCACTTTGCTAGAGCAGATCTCCCAGAGCAACTTGTAGCTGTAATAGCTGAGAAAACACACAAGAAGTACGGTAGGCACTTCTGAATAAGTATGTATAAATATGTATAAGTAAGTATGAATAATCACTTCTTACCTTCTTTGTGCCACTCTTGAATATACATAATTCTTTGACATCTCCAGGTACATACTTCTGCAGGCTGGGATGCATTGTGTATTTAGCTGTTGCTAACATAGAAGCTGTTTCTTTGCTGCTCTTCCACTTCTGCTGTACTGAGTGTAAGGTGAAGGTAGGAGGACCCCCGTGATGTTGAATGAGTAGGCTTCCCTTGGACTTGATTAGTGGCATAAAAACACTTCTGATTTTCTGTGTTCCATTTCTTTCCTAATCTAGTTTGTTCTCAGATTCTTACTGGACCAACATTTTCACTTGCAGTAACCCCAAGATCTCTTCCGTGAATTCTCATACTCAACACAGACCTCATAGGTGTGTACAACAAAACTGGTTTTCCCCATGACACTTTGTGCTTATTCTACGTTGAATTTATCTGACACTATACCACTTAGTTTCATGATGTCCTTCTTCATCCTGCACAGCAGAACTTTAACTTCTGTCTCTGTATAACTGTTGTATCAACAAAAGAAATTAATCCATTCATTCTGCTTCCCTTTCCCAGATCACCAGCTAGTGTGTTGAATAGCACTGGCTCCAGAATAGATGCCTGTGAGACCCCATTGTTTGTTCCTTTCACTTGTAAAACCCAATAATTTATTCTTTATTAACTCACTCTGAGTTAGTCATTTTCTGTGTGACTCTTTCCATTGTATCCCATGACAGCCTAGTTTCCTTAAGAGTGAGGAATGCTTTCTGGAAAAAAGGTGGACAGTAATCAGTGAGGTCAGTCATCATGTACTCCTTCAGGGAGTGCCAGCAGATTTGCATTGTGACTCCTCTTTACTTTTCCCCACTGAACTGTGTTTAGTCATGTTCCCACCTGTCTGATTTTCAGGCGGGTCTCTACTTCTTTACCAGTATGACAGCAGACCTGATATTCATCAACTTTTTGAATAGTATTTGGTATTGTTCCTGCCAGTTTTCTTTGCTGTGGTCCTGAGCCAGACTTCAACCAGAGGCTCCCATTGTTCATTCACCTCAATAGAGCTCCGGGCTGGATGCCATCCAGTTCTGGATTATGTCTTGGTTTGAGGATCTGTTCTACAACATCTTCTACCTACACTTAAGTCTGAGACAGATCCTGCAGCATATCTCTTCCTCGGTCCTCTGGGAACCTCTCCAGGCTCCACCATACTAAAACTTATGCAAAATCCTTACTCAGGCTTTCTGCTATGGCCTTATGTTTTTTTAAGGCTTCCTTCTATACTCTCACCATTTACTGGCTCTCCATGCCCTCTTGAGGTGTCTTGATCCCATTGCACTTGGACAAGAATTTGTGGATATGTGCAGAATGCTTCAGAACTGTAACAGTTCTGAAGAACATTACTTTACTCCAGTCTTTTCCTACATTTACTCTCCAAACAGCAGCATTTGCCTTAAGTGCTTCTGAACTTTCTTTTTCCTCCTGCAGGTGGTAAGTCTGGGATGAGTTGTTAAGGACTATTAGAATATACAGGTTGAATTCAGCAAAGCATATGCCTAAATCCTGTTATTTTAAGACTAACCTGTGTCAAGTACTTAAATTCTCTGCAGAGTTTATACCTCTAGCTAGCAAGCTGTGAGTAATGGTTATTTCTTTTCTCACTAATTTTTAAAGGCATTACTTTTCATTTGGCTTGCTGTTAATAATGACCCTTACAGGGTCTTACTGTAGTAATGCAGTGGGGAAACATGCACGCGTCTCGGAGCAGGTAGTGGGACCTTCTCTCCCTTGGGTCCCACAGCTTTGGCAGTTTTTGCTAACCTAAGTTCTGGAAGCAGCAGTTCTTCAGAAGGACACTAAGGGGCAGTCCCAGACCTAAAGAATATTCCTCATTTTTTATAGACATACAAGTGAAGAGAAAAATAGTCTTGCCTCATTTTTCTATATTGATTTAACATACACAGTGTCCAGAAATATTGAATCAAATCCATCTAGAATGTTTTTTTTTCGTTCCTTCTTTTAGTAAGTATTTATTTTGGCACTGGTGATGAAGAAGGTGTGAGTTTATTAGCTAGTCATCAGCAAACAAACCCACCTAAGCTCACAGGAAGAGCAGAGAAGACGGAAAAGGTGTGGTGAGCTCTGCATCTGGAGCCGTGATGGACAGCCCACAGCCCATGGCATGGCCAAGCACATGTACCAGCACACAGTTGTATGGGCCAGCGGCGTCACTGCTCAGAGGTGCTCCTTGGCAGCACTGAGCTAGTCACACAGGCCCCTGGAGTCTCATTCCTGAAGTAACAGCTGCTGCACGAATAGTTGCAGACCAGGAAGGAGGAACTGAGGCAGGAACAACTCAACAACCCACCTAGAACCATGGAAAAATCTGTATGAGGTTTTCTTACCACTGCAACCTGGTAGGTGTCTTGGTCACCATCCTGAGACACAGGACCACCCCTGGCAAGGAAAGGTCCCAATAATTATGAAGCATAACCTGAGCCTAGCTGCAAAAGCCTTGCGGAAGGAATTGGACATCAGAGCGAATTGGGATGAAGGCTGCTGCACACTGATATGAGTTTGAATTAGGAAAAACATGAGTCCTCCAGCATATCTCCAAGCATATCTCCAAGGGATCAGTGCCTTACTGATCAGTGGATCTAATGCAAAGGGAACGACTGTCCAGGCTTTGTTCAGCTGGTGATGTATTGCCAAGAACCAGCTGTAACGTGAGCTCCCAAAGCCAGCTGGCACTGGGTGTGTGGTCTCTGGTTACTGGGCAGGAGAGCTGCTCCGTAAAGGGACCCCCTGCCACTACCTGAGCTCAGGCTCTCTGTCTATACTGGGATATTTTACACTATGTTGGCATCCTTCCTGGGCATAGATGGAGCACATTAAAGTCATAAGTTGCTTGGTTTATACACAGCTGGATAGATATGTGTGCTTCAGAGGCATAAGGGGAAGAAAGAACTGTAGCCAGAAACACTTCAGAAGTCCAGTTTAGAGTTAATGAAAGCTTTCTACGCTATTTTACAGACAACAGTACATTCATATACAATTTGATGTTGCCTTTCACAGGACAGTAATGGGTGGTTGATCACAGAGGTAGGAAATGGTGAGCAATTTTCTATGAGGAGGAGAAGAAAGCAGTAGGGGATAACTGAATTCAGTTCCTCAAGTACAGACAATGCTCACATTTCTGTCCTAAGTGGGTATCACAAGAGAAATGACCACTGTGGGAACTAGCAGTGTTCAATGATCTGGACAGTTCAGTGAAAAAATCATTTATGTGTTTGGAAAAGAGGTATGTAAGCTTGTTCAAAACAGGACTCAACAGAGAGTATACGGGTACACTTCGGTTGGGCAGCCCCTGAAGTGTAACCCATTAAAAAAGATACTTAGAGAGTAAACCACCAAAGCTAGGTGGTAAAAGCTATCAGCCAGAGATTTAATAGTTCTTTGCTCTTCTGCCTGTGGGATCACAGCAGTTAAAACAGTCTTGAAGATGTGAACCAGAACCTGTAGGGGAGGAAGACGTGCCTGATATAAATTAATACATCAATCAGCCACCCAGATAAGGAAACAAACCACCAATCAAAATGCCAGCCATCCTAAAATTGAGAAAATGCTCATTATAATTTAAAACTAACTGCTAGTTGAAATGTCTCTTATAAACTCCTTAATCTATTTAATACACTCTTAAGTCTAATCTAGGCTCAAAACTAACATAGGATTTTTAATGTGTTGTATAAATGTCCTTATGAGCCTTGCAGTGTTTCCGGTTGCTTCCCATCTCACCTCTTCCCACTTTGGGGTTACAACATTGATTCAAAATATGTGCACACCAAGAACAATGTGAGTTTGGGAAAAGTAAATAATGAGACGATGTGGGTGGGAGGCTGACTTGCCTTTCCCAGCACAATAATTACTTTTGAGAAGAAGCTCCCCACGTGCATTCTGGCAAATGTTGAAAGCCAGATGCCCTATGCACAAGATTCTCACACTTAAGCTGAGTACTACTTTACCAGGGCTTAGAATGGCACTTTATGCTCTGTCTTAAAGGCAGATTGTGCCATGTTGTTTCAAGAAGAGATCAAGGAAAAATCCTGGTGAATAAGTCAAAGTTCCTTCCCAGCTGTGAAGAAGGTTGCTGACCTATGTCAAGGACCGATTGCTTTCACACAAGTCAGAACTCTGCTCATATTTGTGAGGAGCAGAGACCAATGATAAAATTTGCTGCCTGTGGTCTGACTGCCCCATCTCCAAGTAGGAGGAGAAGAGAAGTCCCATAGAGCCTCCCAGCTGGGTGCACGTTTATATTACCCTAAAATTAAAATTAAGCTAAATATTAAAAAGGTAAAAATTAAAAAAGCTAAAATTAAAAGAAGACATCACTGCTGGTTGGCTCCTTTCTCAGATTTACAGGGCAAGGAACAACCTCCACCTCTCTCAACAGCCTCCTGTGAAAACACAGAATCATTGGTTTGGAAGGGACCTTAAAAAATCACCTAGTTTCAGCTCACCTGCCATGGCCAGGGACATCTTTCACTACAGCAGGTTATTCAGAGGTCCATCCAACTTGGCCTTGAACACTTTCAGGGATGGGGCATCCACACATTCTCTGGGCAACCTGGTTCAGTATCTCACCACCTTCAAAGTAAAGGATTTCTTCCTTATATCTTATGTAAACCAACCCTCTGTCAGTTTGCAGCCATTATCCTGTGTCTTGTCACTACCTGCTCTTGTACAAGACCCTCTCCAGCTTTCTTATCAGTTCCCTTTAGGTACTGGAAGGCCACAACCAGGCCCCCCCAAGCCTTCTCTTCTTCAGGCTGAACAGCCCCGAGTCTCTCAGCTTGCCCTTACAGGAGAGGTGCTCCAGCCCTCTGATCATCTTCTGGAAGTCATGGTGACTGACTCGTTCTGTGAGCCTAGCTAGCCTAAGCCTGTCACTTGCTTGAAAAACGATGTCAGATTTCAGCCTTACAGAGTATTTGTGCTGTGCCAGGTGGGAACTCTGCCCTTCCTTTTCTGACAGCCATTGCTTCTACAGTGCAATTTAATGTTGAAATACTCAGTAGAAAGGCACAATTGGAATGGTATGTAAGGGTCAAGTACCTAACATAAAGGGGCCATTAAAACATGGAACTAGATTGGGTGAGTCAGGAGACAGACTGCTTTCAATTTTATTTTTGAGTTTGAGTGAGGAGTCAGGACTATTTCAAGGGAATTTATATAGTCAACAAAGTCAAACTATTTGTGGTAGTAGTAGGTGATGCAAAAGGACCAATGCCCACAACTGCAGCTTGGGATGCTCATACTGAATACTTGGGCAGCTGTCTTCCTCAGGGAGGTAATGCAGTGCCTGAGCAGGTTGCCCAAGAACTTATGAAATCTCCATCCTTGGAGGTTTTCAGTATTTTGTTTGGTTTTCAGTATAAACCAAACTGTGTCTCTCAGGTCTGATGCTGGAGATTATCCAACTTTGAGCAGGCAGTGGTACTCGGCATCTCCACAGGTTCCTTCCCACTAACACTGCTGTGATTTGGCAGGCTGCGACAGACAAATCTTGGTCATGAATGAGGAAGGCACCAATCCACACCATGTCTACAGTCATGCTGCAGTCCTGCTCTCACTGTCAACCACACCTGGTGCTGCGCCTGTGCTTAACCTGCTGGAAACCAGAGGGCAGGGTGAGGATGGATGGAAGAATGGTGGTTGCTGACACTCAGTTGGGTCTTGGCCTGATACTGAAGTGCTTTGCAGTCTGTGCTGACTTTAGTTATCCTCAGTGCCCATTAGATATCATTCTAAATCAGATTGTGATGAAGCAGTAATAACAGTTGACTGATAATCATGAATTTTGAGTAGACACTGGGGCCTGCCTTCACAGAAGTTGTGAGACATCTGCTGTCCTTGAAGCCACTGTCAGGATTTTGCTAGCCAGGGAGGAAAGGATTGGACATAGCAAATTGCATGGACCTCTTGACAAACAAGCTCAGTGCTGCTGTTTCCTGTGTACATGTCACCCACTAGTGTGGAAAAGTTTCTTACATAATTAGCTGGAGTGAAAGTAGCTATAGAAAGAGTCTGCACATCACTTTATCACTGTATAAATTATTGAGCTGATGTTCTGGAGATAACAGAGGAAACCCTTCTTTCGTCTGTCTTGAGGATGGCAGCTCTGAAAGTTTATACCTGCTTCCTGGAAGTCGTACCTCCTGTAGACTCTGCTTAGATAATTAATTTGCAATATTCATTAGCCAGAGGATCAGTGTAATAATATATAGACAAAAGAAGGATTTCATGCTTGTGTATTGACTCATTTGTGGGTTTTTTTCTGGTTGTGGGTGAAACTGTTGTTGAATAAATGGCAAAAACCCCAGAAAAATCCACAACAAAAAACAACCAAAAGTTTTGATATTTATCTCATTAATATTTCTGAGCAATAGTTAGAAGCACTAGTGAATCACAGGCAAGACAGAACCCTGTGGCTATAGCTACATAAGGGGCTCCATGCTTTTTCTTATCATCTGCAGACCCATAGGTTTCCCAGAATTGAGTGGGAGAGAGTGCTGTGCCTGACACCACTCATGTTCTTCTCTCACATGCTCTATATGGTCCAGCTAGATCCCAGTGCTTACCAGAGCACAGGGACTCCTCCTGTACAAAACCAGGCACCCATGAGCTATCCCCAAACACAGAAGTGGTATGGAGAGCAGCTCTCCTCCCCAGCTCTCCTCTGATTCCAGGAGAAATTATGTTCCTCTTGTTTCTCTGGCTTCCACCTGGACCTTTTCTAAAGTTTTGCTGAGCTTTGGCTCCCCCCTTCCCTGATGACCACTCATGGCCACAGAGATGGCAGGAGGAGGTGTATGCCCTGCACCTAGCACTGTGTGTGGTCACTTCCCATATCACTGGGATCCAGTATTTTTATGTGCTCCACCCCCTCCTTCCCTCCCTCTCTTCCCAGAGGCCCACACAAGACCCCTTGGGTTGTTGACACTTGTCACAACTGCACAGGCAGAAGAAACGTGCCTGAAGGCAAAGGAGGCAGGCAGGGGTGTGGGCTGAGACCTATTGTGGCACTCAAGGAGTGCTTGGAGGCTTTCAGAGCTAAAAACGATGCCCACCTCATCCTCTTACCCCCTGGCTGGAATGAAACAACAATGGAGCTGCAGCTCTGTGCCCTGTTCATCCACACAACTGTGCTCTCTGCGCATGTGTGTGCAGCAGATAGAAGGTTTTATTGAGGAAAGGTGAACCCTCAAGCAAACCCACAAGCGGTTTTCTATTTCATGTGTCTGTCATTAAAACTGTGGTTATTTGTTATTTTGGGTGGTAAGTAGGCCCTACCATGGTGAAGCTGCAGTTTCCTGCATCCCCCAGAGATCATTCCCAGGGTCAGCGAGTCACAGGGGCTGGGGCAGAGGTCACTTATCGTCCTTCTGGGGTGAGATCATTTATTCCAAGAGAGATGCTGAATTACAGTTGTTGTGCAGGACTATAAAAATTAAGCCAAACGTGTTTCTCAGTGCACGCTGTAATTCCAGGCACACCTTCCCCTGAAACCAGTTCCCTGATTTCCTCCTGAAGACACATGTACTACAGCAAGATTTCCCTTCAGCAAGAAGCAATGCTTTAGGTGTACAGAAATATCTGACAATTAAGGTAGATGTCTCAAGAGATATGTGGCAAACTCACCTACAAGCCTACCCCCAGGTGCACAAATACCTTTGAACTCTGGCTGCCAACTAAGGCAGTTAGACTGTAGAAGTGCTAAAAGACAGATTAGAAAGAGTTCTTTTGAAAATGATAGGAAGTTGTTTTATACCAACTTGGTGATTGTTAGTATTTTCTAATTTTAACCTCCAAGACCCTGAATGGGCATATCTGTAAAAGGTCAAATGATAAAAAGTATCCCATGTGTTCCAAACTCAACCCTTTGCTCTGCCTGGTGAATATTTTAGTGACCCAGTTACAGCAAGAGGCTTTTATTGAACAGAGTAGGCAAATGCAGAGGGAAACAGAAGACCCGTCATCCCTGTGACAATTACACGTCTGTCTCTATTTGTGTAATCCACCCTCTCAGCCTGATAAACAAGAGCCTGTGCATGGGTTTTGAAAGGAAGGTGACCACAACCTTCTGTGATCTGGGTATTTTCTTGAATACACGTCCACTAGCCAGTAAAGCAGGTAAGTCTTAACCTTTGCATGGTGATATTTCTCAGGGCTCCAGTCTTACCTTGAAGTGCAATCTGGCTTTTTAATCTTTCTCCTGGGGCTTATTCAACATTATGTTTTCCTTATACTTGATTTCTACTTTCTGTTAATTTTTGAGTCAGCTACTTTGCAAGTAATTGCATTTCCATCTTTTTTCTTGGTGTTGCTTCCCTGTGTGTCTTGTTATGGCACACTCGGTGAAGCAAACCTTGGGAGTGCCCCTTGGCAGTGTTTACTGCAGACAACTTATAGAAAAAAGGAAAATAAAACAGAATAAATTGAAAGATGATACTTGTCCTTATTACTGGTCATCTTCCTCTAACCACTTCCATAAAGGTGTGGAGATTTCTGTGTAAATCCATATCCAATTTCGCTGCTGGACTTTGTTGAATTTATTTTCTTGAGAAAATTTTTTAATTAGCAGGTAGGAAGGTATGCCTTCATTTTCCCTATTTTTTCAGCTATGAGTACAAAAGATTTCCTTTTACAGAAGCTTTGCAAAATGGATGCACAGTAGATCATTTTCTTAAATAAAAACCTTCCTTCTTGAAGTAAGTGCTTATGAGATCAGGACAATGTTTTGTTTTATTAGAGTCCATTCTTGCTCACACACAGTTAAAAGGATGGATCAGCTGAAAGCTCAACTTTTCAGTACTGGTAACAATTTCTCTCTTCATCTGTCCCTCCAGAGACTGGTCCTTGGTTTGGCTCTAGTGCAATGTCAGTGACTGTATCTTTGCCCCACAGCTCTCCTGCTCACTGCTATGACCACACCACTGGAGGATGCAATGAACACCTTGATCAGGATTTTCCATCACTACTCTGGCAAAGAAGGAGACAGACACAAGCTCAGTAAAGGAGAACTCAAGGAGCTTCTCACTAGCGAACTCACTGACTTCCTTTCAGTAAGATACAGCTTCTGAATCTCCTGAGTTCCTGTTTCACGGGTGGGTTAAGCAACTATCCAAATACTTGGATGGGAATAGCATCTCCTTCTGCAAGGCCCGTTCTGTCACAGTCTCTCAGATGACAGTTCTTTGTGGTGCTGTATAGAAGGATATGATGTCAAATGTCCCATTTGAGAAATGTGTTTTCAGAGGGTGGTCGAGCCCCAGTGCCTGCCCATGTACTACAAGCAGCAGCAATGGTGCTCCTCAGTACTTTTAAGAAGAAGGGCTAGGCCAACCTAGAAGCAGTAGCAAAACCAATAATAAACAAGGTTTAGCTAGTTTTTTGTTTGGTTGAGTTTTTTTAGTAATAGGGCATAGGTAAGTCCACTGAAGAATTAAGTCCAGGAACAAGTTCTCATGAGACACAAAAAGAGCTTGTGCATACTGGCCACAGTACAGCTGCTTGTGTGCTCTGCAGAGAGGTGTTAAGAAAATCCTTTCGATGATAAGCTGCTGATCTGAATACCTCTTTGCATGTTTGTTATGTTCTACATTACATAGCATGGATGCTTTTATGGAATCATAAGCATTAATAATAATGGTCTTAGGTATCATCTTACTTGTAAAAATTATTGTGGATCCTAAGACCACCAGCAAGATTTTCTTTACATTGTATCCATTTCATTGAATTGGATTTTCTTTAAATATTGGCTATTGATTTATTATTATGGAATTCAGTGTTCTTACTCCCACTGAACAGGATGTGTTGTTTGCAAGCAGGGATCTTCTGAATGTGATGAATGGATGTATAAAAGGACCATTTATGAATAGCCTGTTGGAAATCTAAGTACTTTCTCTTAAGGGATGATACAGAGAAATGCACATTACAGATCCATCTTGTCAAAAGGGATCTGTGCTCAGCATCTCCTAAATTCGGTTTGATTTGTTTCAGTGCCTATTTAGTACCTGTATTCCTCCTAAGAACTGCACTGTCTTTAGTCTCTGATGTTGTAGTGACTAGTACCGTATTATTGTTCAGGTGCATATTGATGCAGCCTTTTATTTAATGGCACCAGTCTTGTAACATAGCAGTGGTGCCAGGTGTGTCAGAATCGTACATTCAAGATCTGCACAGCTAAGTCACTCTTCTTTCTCTTTAGGGCCAAAAGGACCCCCTCCTTGTCGATAAAATTATGCAAGATCTGGACTCCAATAAAGATAATGAAGTGGATTTTAATGAATTTGTCATTCTGGTTGCTGCTTTGACTGTGGCATGTAATGATTTCTTTGAAGAACAGCTAAAGAAAGAGGGATTTTAAAAATCCTCAATGTAATCAATCTCCTGGTTACAAATGCAAGCAAAGCATGCCTAGTTAAGTAGTGCTCATTGGTGTTTAGTGAATGCAAACCATCATTCCTCCAACTGCTGCTGCTGTAAGACATTTATGGAGCTGATCAGCAGCTGGTGTAAGCTGGACAATAGCCAGCTTACACTACTTGAGGTCTGGCTCTTAATATTTTCAGTCTTTGCGCTCCATGCGTCTGTAACATGCCTTCATCTGTTGCCCAGGTCAAGGGCTTGATGCAGCAGATCATTTCGCAGGAGTTGAGATTTCTATTTCTTAAGTGTCAGTGGAAAGTAAAAGGCACAGGAATGTTACTTATATACTTTCTGAATGGAAAAGTTTGGAATGAAACATCAAACTTGCAATTTAGTTTTCATTTTATAACAACCATATTTTGCAGCTCAAAAACAGCAGCTTCTTTTTAGATCAGCTCTGCTTATTATAAAACCTTTTTAAAATGCTGGTCCCCACACTCGTATTTAGATGTGGTCACAGCTGTCTCTTACTGCCTGAGCAGACAATACCGCTTGCCATTGTTACAGGTTCATTTCCTCCATGTCCCCGGCTTCAATTTTGTTGTGTTGGCATTACTGCATCCCAGTAGTCAACCCCTTCACTCGGCATAAATGAATTTATTCATATGATAAATTATTCAAATACATAGAAGATTTAGTCAGCAAATTGCTCTGAGGGATGATGGAAGGACTGGGTCTTTGGGGGAAATTTGTAAATGCCTTCTGCTTTCACTACTCTGGTACGGTTAGAGGACCACTTGTGGGGGATTTAATGATGGAATTCCAGGGTACATCTTTGTAATATGAGTCATCTTAAGGAATAATTATTTCATCTCATGCTGATTCAACCTCTGCATGAAAGCAAAGCAAAAAGGACAGTGAGATCCCATGGCCAGGCAAGGAGAGAGTAGGAGAACCCCTCCAGTGTTAACTTGCTCTTGGGTGGAATTAAGAGTATTTACACACTACTGTTTGAATTAAGCATACTTCCAAAGCCCCGCAAATCCTCAGTGGAAGGGTGTTGTGGCTTTTTTTCTTGCATGAAAAGCTCTCTTATTTCCTTGTTATTTTGTTGGTAACTTCAAACTATAATAAAAGGTGTCTGAATTAAATGAAGATTTTCTCTTTTTGTCAGTTAATTAATGGTTTGAATAAAAAAACCTTCCCTAATGAAGAGGTGCCCTCTAGGCAACATTTGAGGAATGTAGTTCACTTGTCTCTTCTTCCCAGACCTCCAAATATCATTCAGCAAAGACTTTATTTGTAATAAATTATATATTATTAAGAATATGTAATTTATTATAAGCAGGGGATTCTACAGGTTGTAATAAATATAACAAGAGGCAGATATCCTAGGAAAGGGACCACCAACAAATTATGTGAACTGAGAAAAAAAGCAGACTGTGCAGTGGTGACAGAGCCACAGTATGCTTTAACCCTTCAGTGAAAAAGTTATATAGGATTCCAAAAGTATTAAAGTAAAACTGGCAACAACTGGAAAACTTTTTTCCCTCTTTAATGTCATGCACCTCAATATCATAGCACGTGTTGGACCAGGATGGCAAAAGTATCAGCCAGAAAACATAAGACTGTTTTTATGGTTTCCCATAGGTCCTGCAGACTGTTGCTAGTCTCTACGCCTTTCCCCTTCTTTCAAGGGGAAGGGAAAGAAGAGCAGTCTAGAACTTCAACTCCAAGCTAAAAGGAATAAGATTATCCCACTAAAAACCAGTTTCTTCTTTATGACTTTTGAGCAAGAGGCTTTTTGGGAAGAAGATCCAGAAAGTTCATAAAACCTCTGCCCATCCCTGATGAACCCTTGGACATATAGCAGCCCATGTGCAGAGCAGAATTATGCTAGGTCACAGCTGGCAGCAACAGTGTGCCCTGGAGTCAGCAGCAAGAGCTGCTGCAGTGATGGAGAGGGTCAGTGGACTCATCAGCTGAATTTACTAGGGATTGTGTGCATCCTAATTACTCTGTGAAAGGGGCTTGCTGGCACATGAGCTGTGGGTGAATCAGAGGAGAATGACTCAAATGATCTTTGTTCCAACAAAGTTTTATAAAACCTCATAAATCACCATTTTTGGCTTGTCTCATTAGGTGTTTCTTGTTGTTTTAACTGCAAGGACAAATGTTAAACTCTATCAGCTTTAAAGAAGAAACCCTTTCATACAAAGACTGGAAACCAAGCAGAAAAGTAAGAAAATGCACAAAACACATTCAAATGCACAAAACCACAAAGCCTTTGCACAGTGTGGGGTCCTGGGGTAACACTTGCCATCCTATTCTTGGGCTAACTATGGGCTCACTCACTGCACCAGTGACCCTCTCTCATTCCTCTCCCAAAGGAATCAACCAATGTTGCATTAGTAGACATCACTTCTAAGAAAGATACATTAAGGTCACCTGAAAGTTTAGAATTGCTTCTAAACTAGAAAAAGCTGTGATCAGTCCTCTGCCCTGTAAGCACTCCTCAGGAGGGAGAAATGCATTGAAGCCACTTACACTGACTGTGCAAGATTGTGCTTGCAAGGCCAATCTCACTACAAATTCTTTGTCCTGCAGATGTGAGTGTTTTGGAACCTGCTGACTTCAAGTCTTCTTATATTTCATGAATCTAGAAAGCATTTTGAAGTTCTACGTGCAAAGGAAGCTTGGTGTACAGCTTTCTCCAAAGTCCCTCAGCTTTAGAAATGAAGTCTAATTGCTGACATTTTTCCTATTTATTTTATCAGACTGTCTGAAAAATCTATAGATAATTGAACACCACTATATGGCCTAATATTTTCAAGTTACATTAAAGACCAATAAAAATACAGCAATGCCAGACAAGATCTTTTCAATATATTGTGAAATTGTTTTGCTTGACATCTAAAAAGCAGATCTGCAGAAGATAAATTACAATATCTTGAAAGCCTACTCCGCTGCCATTTGCTGTTATTTCAGTGCAAAAGAGACTTGAAGAGCCAGTGCAACTGGGTACATGAAGCTTGATGTATTCCTGTTAGTAAATTTATAACTTCTTCAGATTCATTATCCAACTTCCAATCTTGAAGAGCAGTATATGACACCAGCATGAAGACAAGTGGTTTGAAATGGAGCTGTGCTTCCAAGCTGTAACTTATTACCAGGGCCAGTAGGAAAGCACCACCTTTATGACTGTTCAGTGGAAGGTGTGGAAGGGCAATGGGATAATAATCCCAAAAAATGTGGAAGATGTCAAGGAAATGGGACAATAATTTTCCACAACATCATTTCTCCCTGTAAAGCTGAGAAACAAAGTTGCCTGGGCTTGTGAGACAGGAGAGAGAAATGACTCCAAGAGACCACATGTGATGTTTCCAGTAGCCAGCAATGTCATAACTGCTGTCCACCAATTGTAGTAATGCAGGTCCAACCCAGGTCCCTCAGCCTAAGAGGCAGACCTCTTTTCTAGGCTCCATGCTACAGCATAAAGAAGAATGTGGTCAGGAGGAAAACTCTCAGAGACAGCTCAGAGTTCATCATTCCAGCTCAGCAGCAAACATGAAAGATCCAGCTCCTCTCTGATCACAGCCTTGAAAAGGTTGGGTAAAAGGTCGAACACAAAATTTGTATCTGAAATCAGATTAATCTATATAAAGATTTTTGACTGGCAGGAAGATTTAGATTTAGATTAAGATTTAGACTGTGATGTGACATCATGTGCATGTCTAATAAGGGTTTTGATTGACAGGCCAACAATTATTACATGTGTCTTCAGGGATAATTAAGTCTGTTGAATAGCACTGTATTATTTGAAGAAAAAAGGGGTCACATTTTCAATTTTATCTTTCTTCTGCCACATGATATGGCATGAGAGAATATTTAATTTATGATCTGGTAATCCGTTTTCAAAATGAGCTCCGTGCACATCCTTCCCTCTGAGTTGGGTCACGGTGGGCTACAGGCCCTGGGCAGCCATCGAAGAGAGCAAACGGATGAATTTCAATAGAAATATTTAAATAAAATTTTAAAAAGGAAAAAACTTGTCCTGTTTAAATACCAACTTTCAGCCACCTGCAATCAGTTGTGTATAAGGGGCAGCTCCCAAGGAAGAGAACTGCAGCTGCATCCACTTATTTTGCCCTTGCAAGTAGATTCTCAGCTGATGTAAAATGACAGAGCCTATTGCATTTAGTGGCATAATTTTGCAACAGCTGAGAACATGTGCTTGAGACTTTAAATTAGCCTTCAATGGAAAGCTGTGTTTCTGTAAGTTGGTTGGCTAAATAAGGACATGTCTGTAAAACTGCAAATATTGCAACAAGACAGCTAAGAGGAAGACAGAAGGAGCACTTGCTCAGAGTACAGATCTCTGGGGGGAAATTAGTGGAAAATGTTCCTGTTATACATTTGCTTTAAATTCTAAGCTGTCCTCTCAGGTCCTGGTTGACTGCGTGGGTTACAGAGCAAATCACCATAATATAGCTTTCAAATATCTATCAGTGGACATTGCCTTAAAACTCCATGTATTGCTTTGACTACATTCTCAGCAGTTGCATAACCCAGAATAGCACTACAAAATAAAGCCATGGCAGGAAAAACACCTCTGGGTAGAACAAGCTGTAAAGAGCAGAAAAGCAACTGAATCACATAGAATATTAGTTAAGGTTGTTTTTTGAGAGCTGAAAAATGGTAAGTTGAGAATGCTGCAGTAAGATGTAAGTTCCTCACTCTGGGTGGGGACATCCAGTGCAGTAGCAAACAGATCCTCCTGGCTGAGCAAAGTGGCTGGATGAGACGCAGCTGGGGAGCTCCATCCCATTGAACTACTGATGCCTTGGGTAGGTGAAAGCAAACTATATTTGCCCTTGCACTGATGACTTAATTCTTCAGTTTTCACTCAGGAAAGAGAGGGGTTTTTGTCAGTTTTTGGTGCCCCAGTAGGGGGCAAGAAGGAGGATAGTTTATGTTTGAAATGAAAAAGCCCTTTAGTGCACCTGAGGTAAAGATGGTCTGGGACAAAAATAAAGCTGTCTTTAGACTTCAGGAGGTGGAAAAATGCTGACCAGGTGATCTCAAGGTCCTTGAATGTATATGACTTTTACACTGACACAAGATATTCCTGTACTTTTACTTAAAAGCATTTGGAGCCTAACTGATGAATTGGCACTGCAAGCTGTACGATACTGAGGATAACTGGTATGGAATCACATACATGAAAAATAAAGCACTTTGAGGAGGGAGCAGTTGAAAGGATAAATACACCATTATGTTGGGTATGCTGACATTTTTTATCTGACTCATACTGACTAGTTTGAATTGTGTAACCCTCCACAGTGTTTCTGAAGTTGGGTCCATCACTCTGGTGTCTAACACTAATGGAATTGTGTTGAATTACAGTTTTTTCCCAGATGAGAAAGATTCAGTCAAGGAGAGTCACTTCAGCTAAGAAATACTTGTCCTTCTTAGATAAAAAAAGACATCTTAAAATATCACTTATGAAAGTGGTGCTTTGTCAAAGATAAAGTTTGTAGTTAACAGATTAAACAAACTTTGGAACACAATATTTGTAAATACTTAGATTTCTCAACACATCTGAAATGATATTCTGTGTAATAAACTGATTCAGCATTGAAAACAAACTGACAAATGTTCTAGTAACCCTGATCTGACCAGGAAATTTGGGAGAGGAGGAACAGGAGCTGTTGCTTGGGGCAGGGTCACTGAGAGAAGGTTGCAGCTGTGGGAGAGGCTGCAGCATTTTGCCCTCCACATATCTGGCAGAGGATCTAACCTGGGCTACAGGGATTACACCTCCAAGTCAAGATGCAATAACTGTGCCACGTTTTGGAAAGCAGACTATTCTTCTGCAGGAGCACTGGGACTGATCAGAGTAGCTGCTGGAGCTGGCAAAGGCAAACATGATCGGACCAAAGAGGCTGCCTGGGAGCCACGCTGACACTTGTGTGTGGCTCTGGTGTTGACGTCTTCCTGCACCAAGCCTTGAGGGTGGAGGTACTATGAAGAGGATCCACAGAGGAGACAGGCCCATGCTAAAATTAAAACAGTTCAGCCAACATACATAGGCACATTTCCTAACACCGGAGCAACGTCATGTGCCTTCACCAGTTGCCCACTCCCATAACTCTTCTCCTTCCTGGGAAAAAACTTTTCTCCCATTTCTTGGCCCTGACTGCTTTGTGTAGACGCTGGTTGAGTCACAGGCAGAGCTGGTAGTGATAACCGCCCTCAGGGTAATCTCAGTCTCTGAATATAATGTTTGCTTGATTATTTGTAACACGCTAAACTGCGAGTTTCACAATCTTTGCTTTTAGACAATGCCGTAAATAGAGTTAATGCAACACTTATCATCAAGCCTGCATGATGCTGATAGGCCTTCAGTTCATAAATCACATGAGTCTGTCATCCCTCTAAACCACTTAACATGACAAATCACACATCTCTTGTGTCAAACTGCCCAGAGTTAACAAGTTACACTTACTTCACCTTATGGAAAGTTCAACTCTATTTAAAGCCAATTTAGACACACAGAGAAGTAATGGAAGTGGTGTTACAGAGAGATGTTTGGTGAGGCTTGGAAGAGGGTTGTCATACCCAGCACAAAGCTGAGGCAGACAGGTAGCAAGAGAAATCAGTGATGGAGATGCCCACTGACTGCAGAGGGAGGAGTCCTGGCCTCAGGTTGGATCATGGACTGTTGATACATCTGCCTCACACTGAAACAAACACAAGAGTAAAGGACTGAAGCACGAAATGGGATCTCTGACTTTGTTTCAGCTGCTGGAAATGCTCTCCTTGAGCTGTCATTGCAACTCTGACTGGGTTCTTGCAAAAAGGACTTATCAAACCATTGACAGGGCGAATTTACTTTAGTCATGCTGAATTCTGTCTTTCCTATTGTATGTCTAGAGTCCAGGTGCTTAAATGGTGTTCCCAGAAGTTTGCTGATGCATTTTGTAGAATAGGCAGTTACTCCTATTTAACTGCCATGGCATCAAACTCGTTTCTCATACAGTCTCAGAAACAGTCCCCAAACACAGTCATAACCACAGACCCCATTACTATCCTGAGTGATCTGGCAGTCACACTTTGGGCCCTCTAGACAAGGAGGGCTTTAGCGCACTTAATAAACTCCACATTTGTTTTTCTGGGTCTATGCTCTGCCTTGCTTACCAGCTGGGTCCTCAGCAGGCAGTGACCCTTGCAATGGGATGTGGTAGTGACTGGATGTGCTGTGTATCTCAATAATTTGCCCTT
The DNA here is from genome assembly GCA_013400975.1 of Atrichornis clamosus. NCBI lineage: Eukaryota > Metazoa > Chordata > Aves > Passeriformes > Menuridae > Atrichornis > Atrichornis clamosus. The sequence goes on from WBMZ01002868.1 coordinate 20,863, forward strand.
ATCAAGAATGACAACACGAAGCATAGCGTAACTTCTTAGCGGAGAGACCTGATGGATACTACAGGATGTGGCTGCTAAGTTCCTCAGGGCTTTAGTGAAGTATTCAGTAATGCTTTGTGAGTACTAAATATGGATGTAGTTATCTCAGTGTTTTCGGTGGTGATATGAGAGAACTGGGCCAGAAGCAGGAGCTCCTTACATGCTTGGCTTTGGCTCAGACAGTGTTTGAAGTGAAGTCTTGCGTGAGTCTGTATCAAGGACATGGTTTCCTAATGGCCTCCACAGTTGTGATTTGCCATACAGTCTTCCCCTTGCTTTCTTTTCTATGCTGGTATTTCAAAGCAGTAATTGATTGCAATTTAGCAAAGATGGGACCAAAAAAATTAGCCCTCACTGTAGCATTTGTGACACTTTAGAGCCACTAGATTTATTTTTCATCTTAATCTGGGCTAACCAAACCCATTGTTCAGAAATAATATACGGGAGGATTTACAACCAGTTGAACACGTATAATAGACTACAAGTTATGTGTAACAATCCCCTGCTCTTCAAAGACCCTGACATTGGTGTGAGACCTGCAGCCATATGAGAAAAAGATAGGACTGACTAGTACTACATCTCCCAGATACCATGGTGGAAATGAAAAGCTAATCCCTGAATGAATTCTGAGTTACAGTGGGAAAGAGCATAGGGAAATAAATGTAGCTTAGCACAATATTTAGCAGCTGACATGATATGAAGCTTGAAGTCCAGTCAGATGTCTCACACTGTGCATGACTACCGAAGGCATCTCTTCAGCCAGCACTGAGCAAGAGTAAGAAATCAGCATGAACAGTTGAGGACAGAGTGCCCAAGGCAGGACTGCTCCTCTTTGCTGGAGCAGTCGCACTGCAGCCCCACTGCTGCTCCTCTCAGTTCAAGAAATCACCATGCACAGACAAGCAGAGGGGCCCCCTTGGGATATGCAGCAGCTAGGCTGATGCCTGCAGTATGGAGTCAGAGCTTGCTTGTGATGGTGTCTATACAGGAAATATTAACTCATGTTTAAGGTCCCCATGCGAGAGACAGGTTTGGTCTGCTCCAGCTGCTTGTGCCAGCAGTCAGGCTGCAGCTGAGGAGTGGGAAGAGCTGTGTTAGTGAGCTGGGGACCCAAGGGACACTTTTGGAGAGCAGAAAGGGTTCATAATACCTGGCCCCTCTTTGCTACAGGGAGGGCTCCCTAAGGAGTGTCTGTAGCTCAAGTAGTTCTCACTAAGGAATCTCACTACAAAACACTTCATGTGCATTTTTCCTGAAACAACTATTTCATGTTTTAGGAGAAGAAATTGCATTTACCCCCTGTATTATAGCACAGAGCATGAATTGATCACCATGGAGGAGGGTAAATGGAGTTTATTTCACTACTGTCTTTATTCAGCTTTATTTTCTCCACCCCTTACCACAGTTGGGATCTCTTCTTTGCTGTAATAGCTGACAAGACACCTACAAGCTTTGAGGACAAGTTGGAGAATTTCCACTGTGGGGCAGGCAGGTCCTCCAAAGCACATAGCTGAAAAGCCCACCCATGAGCACTGCTTTAACAACCTAAGGCTCTGCAAAGGCTGGGGTGCCCGAGCAGTACTATCCTGAGGCACAGGAGAGCAGAGCGAGTGAAGCCCTGCATTCAGCCCAGCCTCTCACCAGCACCATGATTTCTGCCATGGAAAGGGGTTGCTCCCAGAGTAAGTTACAGTTGTTAGCAGATCAAGGTGCCATAGCATAGAAGCAACTGGATTATTTGGCCTGTGGCAGAGTGTGACTGGGTAATGCGTTTTACTGTGTTGAACAATTTGATATTAACAAAAGAAGTTGTCCTACAGAGTGTTAACATGACTCAACCCTATGAAAGAAAAATGACACTCTCCTCAGTCGCCAAGGGTTTGTATCACATTGAAGGTGCTTTTCCCTTCTGAAATGCTGCAGGGGTGTTTTGAACCCAATTCAAAGTGATTTTTGTTGTCTTTGTTAGTCACATTCTCATCTCCTGAAGATCTCCATTTCTGCAAGTGACTTTTAACAATAGCAGTGCTGCAGCAGGCAAAGGGAGGGTAGAGGGGAAGGGGACCTGTGACACCCTGTGTGGAGGCAGTAGAGTTGAGTGAGAAGATGGCCTCCCATCGTCTCTCACCCTCTGAGAGCTGATAGGTAAGGCTGGGAGATGAACTCCCCTCTTCCCCTTGGACTAGTCCCTTTTGAGGATCTATCTGCTAGGGCTCCACCTGAGTCAGTAGACCCCTGTCAGCTTCAGCAGCTTCACCTCTTTGCATGTGACTCCTTATCCCATCCCAAATGCTTGTCTTCCCCAAGCATTAGAGCTGCACAAAGGAAAGCATATGAGACTGGGGGCTGAGGACAAGTCCCGTGTTTGAGGACACAGGGAGTTACCCCAGGCACTGGGAGGCTTTGCGACAAAGCTGGTCAGGATGTCGTCATGCTTCATCAGCTTCTGCTGAGCCCAAAGCTGAAATGTGGGGAAAAAAAACCTTAGTGCCTCTGTTAAAATTAAGCTCCACACATCAATAACAAAGGGTGTCTGAGTTCAGCTGTTGTGCCATGTTATACAGAATATTTGTATACTCAAAACAAACTCCTACAGGTGATGCAGAGGAATTTCAAAGTCACCATAGGTCCTGTGTGAGTAATAAATTACAACAGATGTGGAGGTAGCTTCTATTCTCCCTTCCACCACACTGTTCATTGGAGAAGTACAGTCCCCTCACTTCATCTGCCAGTATGTCCTCCACACCTTGGGGCTTCCTGCTCTTCTGGGCACCTTCACCGGTGAATGTTGTGCTAAGCCTAGATCTCAGCTATTTGTAGGCAAGAGTTTAAACTACACCTACATCACTCTTGGGGTGTTTCATTCTGAGTAGGTCCCCTCACATCTGATTTAATACAGTCATACTGATTTAGCTGCAGTGCCATTCACAAATTTCTGGAGTTGAATTCAACCAAATCTTCAGTAACTGGTCAAAATCACACCTATTTAAACATTCTGTCTCCTTCGCTGAAAATTTTCAAGGACTCACATAAAGATAATGTCCCAGTCTGACCATTCAGGAGGCACTCTGGTAATCACACTCCCACCACCAGAGACTTTTAACTTCTGGGACCGAAGCCCCCTCATATTGAGCAGCTCCAGTGAGTCAACTCAACTCCCTACACATCCTACACTCACACAGGCAGACCAGGCTTCCTCTCCAGCTCAAACCCAGGCTTCCCACAGCAGAGTCACAGACCTGTCTCCTTTTAATTTTATCACAATGAAGCAACAGAATAAAAAGCTTGAACTGGTGCCTGCAAAGAGGGACCCTGAACAAAGGAACCCCTAGGCTTTGATACCTTCACAGTCTATGTATGTGAAAGTCTGTGATCTTCCAGCTGAGTCCTCAGCTCCTGCTGTGTCTCCAAGTGTCCAGTCACCTGGCTGGTGCCAGAGGTGACTGGGACTTTTGGAATTCAAATGGTCAGCAGTTCACAGCCTCTTGCCCTGGGCTCAGACTCCTGCCCCACAGAGCTCAACCTGCAGCTCTCAATGCAGCTGCACACCGAGCTGCCTGCGCTGAATACTCCTCAACGCTCAGCATCTGAGGTCTAGGTTAGGGGCTGGCAGGGCAAACTGGGACACCACAGCCAGAACTGGAACTGGATTCTGCAAAATGACTCAAAGGTGGGGAGTGGAGGGATAAAGCTGTAACTTTAACCTTATTAATCTCTTCAGAGAGTGAGAAAAAGAATAGCAAGTAAGACTGGCCTCCCCTGCAGCCCCTTCTGATCCTGATGGTCTCCAAACCACCTCTCACCTCCCTGAATAACCTCCCAGCCATCCTCTAATGCAAATTGGAACTAAACCCTGTAGTTTTCCAACAAAACTTGTAATTCCCAAAGAATTTCAATGGATTTCAGATTCTAAATTCCCTTGGATAGTTTTCTGATAATCCTTGCCAAAAATGACCATTTTTATACCATTCAGGGTTAAGCACATGAAGATGAATCAATTCAGTCTTGGCTCACGCAGTAATTAACTACTCATTTCTCCAAAGCAGTTTTACCAACCTTTGAATACAATATGATGCCAAAGTTCAAAAATAATGTTTTTCATTTCTTTAGAAATGTTTTTGTTCTTGAAACCCACACAGGTATGGCAAAATCACAGAAGTTCCATGCAGATATGGAAAAGTATTATAGTTTCTAATAAATCAAACTGTAAGATAAGATTTACAGCATAGTAAGGTCAGAGCCACAGGTGTGTAGACAGAATAATATTTATTTATTTGTTTTTCAACCAGAAAATTGGGTGAAACAGCAAGCAAATATTTCTGTCCATAAGCCGTCACAATGAAATTGGGAGCAACAAATGTTAAACTTTGCAAGCCCGGCTCATATTATTTCTAAGTTTTATTGAACTGAAGTGACATTTGACATGGAAGCATAGAGCAGAAGGAGACATTAGCAAGAAGTCTGAGGTAGGAGAAGGGTAGTCACGCTCTACAGAGTATTGAGGGTTCATCCTGGTAGTGGAAAACAATATACCCTATATCTAACACCTCTGCTGAGTTCCTGATTTTTAGTACTCTGCAGAATTATGAATTTTCACTCACAGATTCATCTTTCAAAGGTCTTTCTCAGGTTTCCTTTGAAGATCAGGACTGAAGCAGTATCAGATGTTCTGTGGTGAATATGCACTTGGGAACCCCATGTTTTCCTAATTTCTTCATGAAAGCTGTTTCTGATGGGGACAGCTGTCTTATTTTGCCTGTGTACCTGCTGCAGAGCCCTGGAGGGATGCTGACCCGGGCTGCAAACATGCCTGGGACGTAGGGGTGCCTGCCCAGGCCTGGCCAGCAGGAAGCACCTGGCAGGGGCACGGCAGAGAGCTGCATGTCACAGACAAGCAGGAGGGAGCCAGGAAGCGCTGCAGGTCCGAAATGCCCCTGGACAGCCCTGCGAGGCGAGAGGGATGCTCCTCATTCCTCACCTTGGAGTAACTGGAAATAAACACACTGCATGAGTGCCCATTTGCACAGGGATGGGCTCTCCTCCCCAGAGGTTTTCAGTTTTTCCACCGGACAGATAAGTAGGAAAGACATTTGCCAGAGAGGGGAATTCGACCGTCTTGAGAAATTGTGGCTGCAATTTGGACCCTCCTCATGCTCACGTACTGTGTCACTGTGAGAGGAATTCAGTTACCATGGGTTACCCTATCAGTACGGGGACCAAGTGCCTCCCCTCCCAACAGCTCTATAAAAAGAGTCGCTCCAAGACACCCCAGCGGCTCCTGCCTACCGGCACAGACCCGGAGAAACTTGGCCGCGGAGAGAGGGAGGGCTGCCAGAGGAGGTGTCAGCATGCCGTCTGCTTTCCAGTTTCAATGCCACCTCGTTCTCATCTTCCTGGCAGCCTCCAAGGGGGAAACCAGATACCTAGAGGTGAGCAATAGGGCTGATGACTAAACAACCCGCTGTGCTTTTAGCTGCTATCTTCTAACTTGTACTCTCAGCTTTCAGTTACTGTGGTTTTTTCTCTCTACCCTCCCTCCTGCATTAAACCTACACCTGGGTAACATTAATCCCATGTGTCCTGTAGTCCCCCTCCATTTATTTTTCCTCAGCACTTTTGCTGGGGATTTAAGACACTCTCTGTGCACTTAGCTGCTAGGCTCACGTCTTAGGTGCCAGGTTTGTTTTCCCTCTACTGCAGGTTGACAGCTTTCTGACTGAGCTCTTCCACAGCTGCACTGTTTCTGGAGGAGGGATTTAATGTGCTGCATCTGTTCTTGAGAGGTGCATTGAGAGGGCTGCACCTCACTTTGCCCCAGGCTCCTTTTGCCCTCCATCTTTCACCAGGTGAGGGATGCAGGTGAAGATGATCCCTTTCTACTACTCAGTGAAGATCTGAAGCGAGAGCTGTCTGCAGGACAGATCTACCGGCGGTCACTCCGTGAGTTCCCTTGGTGTTCTGGTAGGAACCACTGGTGGGTGGGAGCATCTTGGGAGTATCCCAGAGAGGGGAAAGGGGCTAATTGGGAATGACAGAGCTGCAGGAACTTTTTAAAGGCTAGTGAGCAGAGGGACAAAGCATTAGAACCTCAGAAACTTGTAGTTCAAGCAGAGGGTTGGGGTTTGCAGTTGATGGTTCCAAATAATGGGAGTAGGATGAGGATTCTACACCCAAGATCCTGGGGAGGGTCACATTTCCAAGGATTGGGACAGCAGGGTATCAAGTGTGGTTAGAGAGAGATCTGAAAGAATAGAGTGTGCATTTGCGCACATACACACAATTTTCTGCTCAGAGACGTTTTGACACATCACCCCTGCGTTTCCCCATCGCATGCTTTTGCTCACCCCTGCAAGTGACTATTTATCCTCTGATGTTCAGCAGGCTCCTAATTGCTTCAGCTTGCTCTCCCTGTCCTCACTGCCAGCCAGGTCTCAGTGCAGGGTGTCTCTCCTATCCTTTTCCTTCCCTGCACTGTGGGAGCTGGCACTGGGTCTCCCTCCAGAGCAGGCAGAGGCAGCAGCCCTGTGTCCCTGCTTCTCCAGGGTGCATTGACATGCTGAGTATAGTGGGGCAGTTCACCTTCACCGCAGACCAACCACAGCTGCACTGCGCAACCTTCTTCATTGGGGAGCCTGAGGAGCTCATCACAATAGACTACGACTTCGTAAACATTGACTGCCAAGGGGGGGACTTCCTGAAGGTAAGAAGGCGCAAGTCTCCTGTTTTCCTGCTCTCATCTGGCTTGTGAGGTGATTGTTGTGTATGCAAGGGGCAGGCAGGCACATGTGCACAGCTGTGCATGTGTGTGACCATCGCTGTGAGGGCTCTTTCTCCTCTCTGAGGCACTCTGAGTATGTGTCCCCATCATCATTACTCCTCTAAAGCAAAGTCAGATGCAGGATGAGGATCCCTCTCCAAACTGCAGCACTGGCTCTTCTGAACATTTCCAGAGGTGCTTCCAGAGTATCCATACCTGGGGGACTGGCTGAAAAGTTTGGTCAGCAGGATTTTCTCATGGCACTGTGAATCACTCCAGCCCTGCAGATAGTGATACAGCTCTCTGAATGGCTATTACTGCTCTGGGACCTGTGCTCACAGGTAACTTAGCATCATATTTTTAGTGAGTGGATCACTGTAGGCTTTCTTTAAAATTTCCCTGCTAGAACTTTTCAGGACATTGGCTCTGAACAGAAAGAGGCTCATGACTCACAGCCATTTATATTCCAGTATAAAAAAACTTTACCAGCACGTTTTTCTGGCAGGCAGGAGCATTGATCAAGATCTGAACTCAGTCCAGGAGAGAAGGGGAGGCTCGATAGTCCCCGGCCACTCCCCTTGCCTTGCACTTTGCCCTTGTGCAGCGGCCAGGCACAGCACAGACCCCATCACACCTAGCGACAAGCTGAGCTCCAGGAAGGGGAAGGTGGAAAGCTGCCCTTTAGCCCTTTCCTTGTCTCCTGTTCCCTTTACCCTGAGGAATCCTGTCACTCCATTCCATAACTTGCTGAGATCTCTCCCCACATGGCTACAGGGAGGCTGATTTCAATCTCTTGTGGGTCCAAGGCTTTTGTACCTGCACTCACCTTCACTCACAGAGGCTAGAAAAATACCAAGAGATTTTTGATGCCTTATTGAGGTTTCCTTTCTCTGGTAACTGTGTCCCAAGTTTCTGTGTTGTACTGCTGTATAAATACAGGCAGCTTTTCCCTGGTATAATCTGAGCACCCTCATCTCATTACTTCAGAAATGTACAGTTCTGGCAAATCCAGAGACCGATCCTGATGGTATTTTTCATCAGGAAGTTCCACATACTCACATTAGAATTACTGATTGAAGCAATGGCAGAATTTGGTCCTTCAATTTTGGAAGCATTGACTGGAGTGTAGAAGGAATTACCATGTGAGAGCAGCTGGGAGGGAATTGAAACAGTAAAGCAGGCAATTGTGTAGCTGTGCTAGAGCTAATACATATTTCTACTCTGACACATTTCTCTGAAGATGGTGAGGGCAAACTGTTGCGCTTTTTTTGTGAAGGAAAATTTTGTAGAAGTTGACGCTTAAGAATCAGCCATGTATGCAGCATTTGTTTTGATTTCTAGTGGTTAGGATGAGACGAAAGAGCCGACATAGGTGAGAGCAATACCTCTTTCAGTAATTCCTCCCCAAAGTTGTTTGTATTCCAGTATCTCTGAAATGCCCCCTGACCATCAATGACAAGCTGTAAAACATGGATGGTGGAAAACTACAGGCCAGATCAATAGACACAGCCCAGGGTTTGAGAGGGTTGCTTATACTTCCTGTGGCTCCCAAAGCAAGCTGGTAAAAACTTCTCATATTAACAATGAACTAGAAATACTGAGAAATAAAAAAAATGTGTTGATTCTAAAGCAAAAAGAAATACCTCCCTCAAAAAAACACCAGAATTGTCACCTGAAGGAGAAAAAAACAACATTAAAAGTTATATGTATCCCTTTCCTAAATACCAGTTGAAGCTTGAATAATAAGTTAAATTCTAGGAAATCAGTAAATACAAAGAGGTTTTATTTTCAATATGTGTCTTTGAACTGGCTATCTGGTGTCAAAATAAGAGTGTCTGTCATTCTTCATCTTTCTGTTCTCTGCTAACAGAGAGATAAGAAAAAGCTTTGTTTTCAAATATTGATCTTCTGTAGGTATTTGATGGCTGGATACTCAAAGGAGAGAAATTTCCCAGTTCCTTGGACCATCCCCTCACCACTTCTCAAAGATATGTAGACTTTTGTGAAAGTGGGAATATTCAGAGGAGCATCAGATCATCACAGAATGTGGCCATGATCTTCTTCAGGATTCACCAGCCAGGCAATGGATTTACTGTCACAGTCAAGAAAAACACCAATCTCTTTCGTAAGTCTGCCTCTTATACCATCGAAGGGGCCTGAATTTGGAGCAGGAAGAAAAAAGAATGTGTTGATTTGCACTGAATTCTCTCGCTGTAGTTATCTGCTCTGGCATGGCTCTGGTAAGACCAGCAGAGCCGCACACACCTGCATGCCTGCAGATTTGACTCACACTCAGTGTGTGTCCCAAGAGAAAAAAAAATCTTAAGCAATAACGCAGTCATGACTTCAATATATGGAACCTTAAGGCTCTGTCTTTCAAACAGATCTCTCCCAATCTTAATATTGGCATGTTCCAACATATTTGGCTAGAAAAAATAGTATTAATTTAGGGAGTTAAATCTCAACATTTTCTAGATCTGGGTGACCAATGAGGAAAAAATATTTGGAAAACTACAAAAGTAAAATCAGTGTATTGAATAGTTATATGATAGTTATGTGAGTGATATATGATCACAAGGATATATTTGCAAGTTCTTTCCCTAAGCCTCTGATCTGGCAAGGCACAAATTATCACAGAATAATAGAATGGCTTGGGTTGAAAGAGACCTTAAAGTTAATCTCATTACAACTCCTCGACATGGGTCAGGGATGCCACCTACTAGACCAGGTCGTCTAGGGCCCCATCCAACCTGGCCATAAGCTCTTCCAGCAGTGGGGCACACACAACTTCTCTGGGCAACCTGTTTCAGTGCCTCACTTGCATTGTTTTTTCAAGAGAGGACAGGAACACTTAACAATTGTTGTTTAGGCCAGTCTGATTTATCTGCCTAACCATGCAAAGCAACAAAAGAACAAAAAAAAACCCCAAAAAAACTCAAAACAAAAACAAAAAAAAAGACAAAAGATTACATCATGTCTGCCCTGTCCTTACTCCGGTTATTCAGACATGAGCCCGCAGTTGGGTCCTCACTCTGCATGGCTTCATGCCTGTTGATGTTATTGTACTGAACTGCTGGAGGTGGCTGGTGTCCTTCACTATCACCCCAGGTCTGTGTCAAGGATCCCTTGGGCTGCACACATAAATGATAAGTTGCTCCCTTACCTGAACTCTTAAGCTTGAACTTAGAGATAAAATCATGCTCTCATTTCAATGAGATATTTTGCAGGGTGTGGAACTCCAGTTAAGAGGAGCAGAATAGGAGTTAGGGGGTTGCTGTCAATATCAGGCAATAACCTGTCACAGCTAAGCAAAAGCCCTTTCTTCACCCATGTTTAACCTCCTTCAAACTGGCAAATTGTATGAGCCCTTGACAGCATGAGCCCCTAAAGTATGGATTTGGGGCATGAGTTCTACTGACTGCTTCACACTCAAGTTTTACCAGACCTCATGCTACATAGTAAACAATGGGGAGGGAATTTTTAAGGAACAAATGCTATGCAAAAACCCCAGAAAATGCCATATGCATAATTTTCAGCATTTGGTTGTAACTCGCAGTAATTAAATTTTTTCTGCTCTTTTTGGTACTGGAAGTATGTAATTTTGCTACATGCAGTGATGACTGCACAAGTAACTCCTGTATCTTCTCCTGTGTCCCAGCGTGCAATGTCATCTCTCAGACTCCCTCAGGAAGGTTTACCATGGTCATTCCTCACCAGCATAGAAACTGCAGCTTCTCTATAATCTACCCAGTGGTGATAAAAATATCTGATCTTATCCTGGGACATTTAAATGGCCTCTTTTTAAAGGTGAGTTCTTTATTTCCTAAGAAATTGTTACCACGTGCAATTTTCCTGGGCACGCAAGAGCGAATGGGTGAAGCAGGAATAGCCTGCTGCCGTGGCACTGGCTGCCGAGGCATGTGTGCTCTGACCATTTGTGTGCACGCCCAGGACTCTGGGCTCTCCCCAGAGCCGGGAGCTCGGGCTGTCTTTGTCACTATTGTCTCTGTAGTGTTGCAATGGCAATCAAATTATGCAAAGCACCATTAACGCATGTAACTATCGCTTGCCATAACAAAGGGTAAGGATTTAATTAAAAAGAAAGGAGCGCTCTCCCTGAGAGCCGCCTCTCTGTATTTAAACTAATGAAAGCAGGAAACGCTCTGAAAGGACAAAGGGACATTAGATAGTAAGGTATTAGCAAGGAGAAAATACAAACCTGCTTACAACTGATTGCCTGCTCTGCATGCTGAGCATCCTCTGCTCTGTCTGCTGAGATCTGGGGTTTGGCCGTGGTGTTTGGCGCTTGGTGACGGACGAACAGGACAAGAGCTGTTGGTGATACCTGTGCCTGGGAAGTCGAAAAAGGTGCCAATTCCAAAATATTCAGAAGAATAGAGCAAGAAAGTTAGTTTTCTCCTGTCAGTGAGCCTGGCAGTCTAGGTCCTTCATGGGGATTGCCAGTGTCTGAGCAAGCAAGGCTTTGAAAGCCAGGCAAGTGAATTAGAGGACTTATTCAGCGGTGGGCAGAAAAGGGACAACAGCAGAGGAAGGTAAAGAAATCAGGCACTTAAGTAGCAGCATAGGGGTGAGAGCCCAAAGGTGCTCAAGGTGTCCATGCAAGATATTTTTGGCAAACAGCATTAATTTCAGGAAAAGAGTACTTGTGGGTTTAAGATACAGTGAGCCATAGTTTTCAGACAAAACTACCCTTTTTGTTCATTTCTACTTTAAATGAACTTTGCCACAATGGTGCATTTTCACATTTTTTTAGGAATAAATATGGTATAGTGGAACTTAAGTCCCTGCCTGCCATCTGAATGTAGGCACACATGCAGCCCATGCCTGTATTAATTTGATTACATGTCTAAGCATCCAGAATCAGATTGCTTATTTACATTAAAAGCAGTCGAATCCACACTTTAAATACTTATCAGTAATTTTCAGAGTCTATTTAGGTCTTTCTTTGGAATCCCTTAAGGAAATTATTATCTTACTAATGTCAAATCAAGGTAGTACTGCTCAGGTTGAGAAACTGATTTCACGCAGGTTTGAGCACAGGGGACTTTTTAAACCTATTATTGGCTGCAATCATGTCTAGAGTACTGTTACATTTTGAAGATAAATGGTAAATAACTTCTAGGCTCTGCCTTTTTAGAAACCATCAGCAGGCTGTGCAGGAGTGGGAGATTTTGTAGAGCTTCTAGGAGGAGCTGGCTTAGACCCATCCAAGATGTTTCCACTAGCTGACCTTTGTCACTCCTTTCACGGGTCTGGTAAGAACTTCTTCCAATTACCTCCACATGATAAAATAATTAGCTGTAATAAGACATGCAGAGACCCCACCACCACCACCTGGGTTTCCTGGTAGACTGATGAACTTACATCTAGCAGAATATAAGAGCTAAATCTATTCAAGCCTGTGGTTTGGCTGTGTGTAACAGCACACCCATGATCACCTTCATTTGCCCCTGCAGTAATCATTATGACAAGGCTAAATTATACATATTTTTAAAATGCTTGTCCTCTGACACAAATGCTTATTAGAATGTCAGCACATAAACAAGTCTGGAAATTCACAACAAACGAAGGCAGAGCGTTACAGTTTCATTTAAGGAGCATTTCTCTCACTTAGTGTTTCCAAGGCCTCCTTTTCTGCTGCAGGTGTAACACATACCCCAAAAGCCTCAGAGCTCCCATTCTGTGCTTTGAACCTTGCTGGGAGTCTGAACCTGTTTTACTATCATGCCAGGTCAGCCACTTCTTTCTACCCACAAAAATAAGAATTTCCAATTTCCCTTATATCTAATAGCAGACTACAAAATGTGGCAGTGATATAACAGACTAGCCCCTGTGGCTCACCTGTCATATCTCAGGATTATCAACAGGGTCACTGAAGAAGTGTCATTTCCAAAGCTGGAGAGCAGGAACATGCCTGGTACTTCATCCTTGTGGTCTCCCTTGCCTTTCATCACACCATAACTTAACAGTCCAGGCTTAACTGTTCAAAAATTTAAATGGCAAATGCTGGTGCTGTGTGAATGAGCACTGGGATGAGACTAAAATGTATTTTCCTGATGGTGTGAAGGAAGTGAAAATATTTATCATTTATCTCAGCAGCTCCTGCTCTCCCAGTGACCCACCAGATTTCTCCCCAAGTGAGGAATGTGCTCCAAGTTCTCCATACGAAACAAGCTTTGCCAAGCCTCCACTCAAATGGCTCATCTAAAGCAGTAGTTAGTGATACACTTGATTTCCCTCAGAGTGAGTCCATATGCTGGGCATTGCTATTTGAGTTTGTGTTATGGGATTTTCACATGCCTTTGTTCCTGTGAAGAACAAAGTTTGTCCTTACACACAAACCCACTCATGCCTCTAACAGGAAAAATTCAATACTGGTAATTTTGGCTATCTGCAGCTGCCATTACCCTTTCCCATCACTCATGGTATCTAACAGTACCAAATAGATGTGGAGTGGCATTTGCATGAATGAAGGATACTTGATTAAATACCCAAGCATTGGAAAGCAAAACTAACAAATAAAAAAGTTAATCAGCAATACCACCTCTTGCAGGTCATTACTACACATTAATTTTCTTTATTTCCAAAATTGCATGTATCATTGCTTTATAATTCTCAACGCTATATATCTCTTTTTCCTCACTCTCATATAAGTGTATCTTTATATGTCCCCTATATCTCTTTTCCCTAATTAGCCCAAATGAAGATTGGCTGTGACAACACTGTGCTGCGAATGGTCTCCAGTGGCAAACACATCAACCGTGTGACATTTGAGTATCATCAGCTTGATCTGCAGGAAACAGAAATAAGAAAGGAGAACAGCATTGAGGAATTCTGCTTTCCTAGTATTTGAGAAACCAGGCCACACATTTTCACATAGATAATAAAAATAAGGTTCTATAATAATGTACTTTTTCCTTTAACCAGCTAGTATTGTCAAGCCTTTCTATAAGCATATTTCTTTTTTCATACAAATCAGTCATTTACAGGAGTAAGCAGGAAAAAGCAACAAATACATTAATCTTTGTTATTAACATTATGTTCTTTCTGCAGTGATTAAGCTAATTTATATCCAAACCAATAGCAATCAATAATATCCAAAATCAATAGCAAGAATAGAAGGGTATGTTTCCCATATAAATATTATTAGGAAAATAGACACAAACCCTAGTCAGAGGACATATGAAACCCGCAATAAATATAAACTTCATGCACCAGTTTTATCCTTTTATATGAGGTATAAACAAAAAAAAAGTAGATCGTGAAATACACTTCCAGTTTTGTAAGAGGAAGCCCAACATTAGTGTGCGTAAAAACTGCTCATTTATTTATGACTATAAATGTACTATTTATTTCTAATGATATGTTTTTAATAAAAATTTATAGCATGAGACTTCCTTACACAAATCCAAACATAAATAAATAAATTCAAAGAGTTGGCAAAGAATTATGATGTTGTATTTTTTCTGAAGAGCTCTTTTAACATTCTGATTAAACTTCCTAAGTCTTGTGCAGTTTTCTGGAAATAAGCTTTGAACACATGTTGCTGTGAAACCATGAACTATTATGGGTAAAAATTTGGTTTGTCAAGGTTGCTTACACCTCAACACGGAATAAGTTCCAGCAGTACATTTACCAGCACCTTCCTTCTTTCAGATTTTTTGGTCAGGTGTCCTGCAGACCCATGGAGGCCAGGATACACAAATAGATTAATTTTTTCCAGGCCTTTGGTGTCCCAGAAGAGGAGTATCAGGCTGAAGAGCTCTAGGAAGCACAAGCACCGCAGAAGACCAGAGCTAGCTCAGAGGACAGGGACTCACTGGTATGCTTTCTGGGAGTGACACCAGGCAGTAACAAGGGCAAACTGTTCCTCCTCCAGTGCTCAATTAATGGTCAAACCTAATTAATCCAGCTGCATTCCTGAAATCTTTCACTCTAAATTATGGCTCTTAATCTCACAGTCATTCACATAAAATCAAGTGTCTTGATTATTCAGCAGCTCTGAAGTTAATCTCCCTGACCAAAGCAGGTGAATACGTAAGGATTCCCCAGACCCTCCCTCTATTGGGTTTTGGGAGACCATGAACTCATGAATGCAGGGATGTGTTTGGCAGACTGATCAGAATCAGGTGAGCATATCCACCCTGCAGGGCTGTGTTTATGGAAAATGTGGGGACTGTGGGAATATTTCACTTTGTTCCAAAGAAAGCAGACAAAACTGATGCTGGCTACCCCACAACAAGAAGCAGCCCTGACTCAGGTCTCTGAATGGGGGGTTCTTGGCCACTACATCCCTACTCCGGCCTCATGCAACCCACTGTGGGCTTTCTGGGCCCTGTTGAAGTGCTGGCACTGTTGGTGTGGTGACCCAGCACCACAGATGTCAAATACTAGAACCATAGAATGGCCTGAGTTGGAAGGAAGTTTAAATCTCGTCTAGTTCCAACCACCCGGCTGTGGGCAGGAACACATTCCACTAGACCAGGTTGCTCAGAGCTCCATCCAGCCTGACCTTGAACACTTTCACAGATGGGGCACCCACAACTCTCTGGGCAACCTGTTCCAGGTGTCTCACCATTCTCACGATAAATAATTTTTTCCTACTATCTAATCTAAACTTGATCTCTTTCAGTTTGAATCCATGCCCCCTTGTCCAGTCACTACATGCTCTTGTAAAATGTCTCTCTCCCTCTTTCTTTTAGGCTCCATTCAGGTACTGGAATGCCACAATTAGATCACTCTGAAGCCTTCTCTTTTGCAGGCTGAGCAAATAGAATTGTCTCAGCCTTTCCTGAGGGGAGAGCTGCTCCAGCTCTCTTATCATCTTGTTGGCCTCCTCTGGACTCACTCCAACAGGTCCATGTCCTTCCTGTGCTGGGGACCCCGGATCAGGACGCAGCACTGCAGGTGGGGTCTCACCAGAGCAGAGCAGAGGGGCAGGATCCCCTCCCTCACCCTGCTGGCCACGCTGCTTTGGATGCAGCCCAGGACACGTTTGGCTCTCTGGGCTGTGGGTGCACATGGCTGGGTCACGTCCAGCCTCTCCTCCAGCAGCACCCCCAAGTCCTTCTCAGTAGGGCCACTCTCCATCTGTTCATCCCCAGCCTGTGTTGGTACCAGGGTTGCTCTGACCCAGGTGCAGCACCTTGCACTTGGTCTTGTTAAACCTCATAAGAGTCCAATGGGTCCACTTCTCAAACTTGTACAGGCCCCTCTGGACAGCATCCCATCCTTCAGGTGTGGCAACCGCACCACTCAGCTTGGAGTCATTTGCGAATTTGCTGAGGGTGCGCTTGATCCCTTTGTCTATGTCATTAATGAAGATATTAAGTAACACTGGTCCCTGTACAGGCCCCTGAGGGACACCACTTGTCACTGATGTGGGAGACTGCCAAAGGCTTTACAGAAGACCAGTTAAATGACATCTTCCCTTGTTCCCTAATGTAGGCATAGTCATCCCATAATAGAAGGCCACCGGCTTGGGAATGTCATGGATGCTCCCATGTCAGACTGTTCCCATTCACATACCTACCTTCAAACTGGGGAGAGGTAGAGGTCTATAAAATGCTACTCTTTGGTCACTAAGAAACACAGAGGAGTTGAAACTTCAAGAATGGATTTCATGTCCAATAGCTCCGGACAAAGTCCGGTGAAAGTAAACTCACAGTCTTTTGCTTCACACAGTTTCATAGCAGGATTTTTCACCTTTTAGCTTTATGTGCTACTTTCTTTTCAATACTAATATGGCTTAAATAACTCCAAAATACCAAGGCCTCATAGAAAAGACACTTAATGCTCAGAAATTTGAGATTTCACCTTCCATAGTATACAGAAGTGGGCTCTATTACTAAGAAAACTTATTGCTACAGATGAAGCAGAATGAAAAACAACATTCTGCATAGGGCAGCACGATCTATTGTTTCATGCATAATACTCAAGTACACAGTGATTTTCTTAGAACTGATTGTCACTTCACTCCTTTTACTCAACATAAATTTAGGCAGCATCATCAATGGTATCTCTGATGGCTGTCTTGGAAAAACCTGGATCCCAGGTAGTTAAGCATTCTTTGGTCTGTGCTTTAAGGTCTACCTCATGCAGAAAATCAAGTCACTTCTGTCTGTGTACTTGTATTTATGGAGACCCTCATTTTTTCAGGAGTTGCAGGACTTCAGCCACAAGAAGTCAGCTCTTAGATGTCAAATGTACTGGAGAAGTAAGAAAATAAGTGTCCTAGTAAAATAAAAAAATTTTAAAAGGCAATAAAAGCACTGCAAGGTGAAAATTAAAAAAAGGCAACTGAAAGTTTGTAAAAGCAGGGCGGAAAAAGCAGGAGTAGAAATATGTGAATAACATGAATATATGTTGAAAGAAACAAGAAAAGAACAAGGTTATAGCCTGGAAGCTGACAGAAGACAGAAAGCCTCCTAAGACTTAAAAAAAAAAATCAAGACCTAAAAATAAAAGTATAATTAAAGTCTTTGAAGAGGCAGTGTTTGGAAATGTTGTCTTTGAGAAGAAATTATATGTCCAGGATTTAGACCCTGATATCAGTCACTGCAGGCAAAATAATCAAAACTCACAGTTAATGTTAAAACCCACAAAATCGTCAGGAGAAGGTGTGAGTGACAGAGTTAGCACAGACTCTGATGTCTGAGAATAAATCACTTTTCTTCATGTTTTTTATTTGGCATTATCACCAATTTTTCTTAGGGAAGTGATTAAAAGTTGTCACGATACCACAACAGGACTACATGGCACAAGAGCACTGTGCTAGACTTAGAAAGAAAACCACAGAACTTGAACTGATGGGTTAGCCAACACTCAAGCAATGACTGAAAAACTCTTCAGCACCACAAAAACCACTAAGGATCCTACTATTAAAAAATATTGTTTGCAGGGAAAGGGCAAAATCAGCAATTCTTATTGCTAAAAACCTCTTTGAAGACAGAGAGACACAGGACATGAATCAGCTCCTGCATTGCTGTACTAACAAGAACTCCAGGGTGGCTGTCCAGAAAAAATAATGCAGTGAGATGCCCAGAGAAAGACTAAATTTCCTACCTTAATTAAGATTTAATGATGAAAGTTCTTCTACTTAAAATCATGCAATAAATTTTCAGTGTAAATGTTGGGATTTTTTGTTCCATCAATACATAAATGAAATATATTAATAAAAACTGCAGCAATATAATAGAGAGATTTATCTAGAAGAGAAGATGGAAATACTCTGGAAGTAGTGGGAAAAAAATCCCTAGACAAGTGACCACAGATATTTGGAAGAATCTGTCAACTGAAAAGTGTTTGTCAAGGGTTTTTAGCAATGGAAAGAGGAACATTGTTATGGAGCACACCAACACAGATCACAGATCACAGATCACAGAATATTCTGAGTTGAAAGGGACTCACAAGGATCATCAAGACAGTTCTTAAGTGAATGGCCCATATGATGATTGAACCCACAATCTTGGTGTTATTAGCACCATGCTCTAACCAACGGAGCTACTCTCAGCCAAGAGCCTTGTAAAATTGGACTAGCTACAGGAACAGATATGGACTTGTTCAAACTCTTTAGAATTTTAAAGAAGTGTGGTGGGTTTGTGTTT
>WBMZ01002869.1:0-57962 GCA_013400975.1 Atrichornis clamosus
ATATATATATATAATTTTTTTTGGTAGTCAGTTTTCACAAAAAAAGAGCCTGTTTTCCTTTTGATTATTAATGTATCTGATTTCTTAGCTCATTAGTTTTTATTCCTCTGTTCTTCTTGCTGGGAGTGGAGTTCTGATTGTGGCACACTCTAGAAGCAACGAGAAAATGTGATCATTCTCAAAGGTCTCAGTCTAATGCTCTGTATCTCACACTTACCAATCAAGTCCAAACCTTTAAATTTGACTACAAAAGGCAAAACTTTTCTACCTGTCACTCTCATTTCTCCTCTTCAGGAAGCTATGCCCTGGTGTGCTAACTCTCAGCCTGTTCCTGCTATCTTCTTTGTATTAACCAAAGTGGGGATTTCAAGGTTTTAAGGCAGCTTAAGCAATGGTTTGCAGACACAGTTCTCGTATCTGCATATTTATTATGGCAAGGGGAAGCTTTATACTCAGGGGCATTCCTTTTGTTGCTGGCAACATAATAACATTTGCTTAATTGTGTTTTATTAATGTTAATATACCCACAGGCTCAGACTCTGCCCGCACATTTTTTTGTAAATTGAATTAAAGGAAAAATGAATCAGAGTTAAAAGACATTTGGGGAGCTTTATTCACTTGCTTAAGGGGGTTTAAGCCAAATGGTCTCCACATCTATTTTTCTTTAGAGAACAGACTTCATAGCCACAGGGCTAAGAGAAACATGTCAGTAAGCCATTATCATTGCCATGTGTCAAGGAGAGCTATTTAAAGCATTAAAAGGAGGGGACATTAGGGAGAGGTGCTTACCCCCTGCTCTGTACGAACGGCAAGGTTATACAGCCATGGTCTCTCCTGCCTGCTGCTGAGATCAGAGGGCTTTCATAAAGCATTTTTTAATGAAGCTCTCAGAACAGCCCCCGGAGCCTGCTGCTTGAGACAGGCAAGGACATGGGCACAGCACAAACCCACTAAAAAGGGACATTTCAGCCCACAGAAAATCCACCTTATTAGCAGGTCTGCCTCAACACATACTGTAATTTAAACACCATTATTGCACTACCTAATAGGCTTTCAGCTAGTCACAGTACAAATCAGTTCTTGAGACAGATGTCTCATTTGGAAAGAAATATAATTCACTAGAAACTCCTCCACTGGACATATATTTATACAAAGCCTGGGCTGAAATATCTGCATGAATGGAGGGCTGTTCAGTGGAAACTCCACTCTATTTACCAGCTATTCAGAAGGGTCTGGTCTTAAGAGACCCTGTACAAAAATATGTTGGGCATTTCTGGTAACCCTCCTTTCAATGATTTCTTCACAATTTCTTATTCAAAACTGATAAGTCAGAAAAGACAGCAAGGTAAAAGTCTCAAAGAAAAAAGGATGTTTAAAATATATGCAAAAGCTGGTGGCTCGAGCTTCTCCATGCAAGCAGAAGCTACAGCAGAAGTCTCTCATCATGACTGGGGCGCCATGTCAGACCAGGATCTGAGTATTTTTCTGTTTTGTCAGCAAGGGAGTCAGAAAGGAAAAACGCTAATCCATAAGGGAAGGATTTCCACTCTTCCAGGTCCCATCACCATGGGATGGGCTTGAGAAGGGTTTTGGTCAGCATAAACCATTTTTCACCACATGGCCCAGGCCAACGCTTTCTGTAAGTACTCAGGTCACCTTGCACTTTTCTTCCTGTTTAATCCTGACACCTCAAATGGTTCCCACCTCCTCATCCCACAGTTAATGACATAATGACCCAGGAGGAGGAAATGTAAAATTTCTGAGAGTAGACAAAATTATTAATAGGGTCTCCAAACAACCTGTGAGGGGGTTTGCAGGCTTTTTCACATTCTGTGTTCCGGACAAGCAAGATATATATTGCAAAGGTCTTGTATGCTGCATGCACTTGGCAAGTACTCTGCTGCATCCCAGCCCACGAGATATCTCCACGTGCCTCCAGATACAATTAGCAAAGCAATCCACCAAGTCAGCAGCCATGCTGAAATGTGGGCAATTTGTAACAAAACTCTACAGTTAAGGGTGGCTAGTTCCTTCCTTTTGGTCTCCTTTGTGCATGTGTCACCAACACAATACCCTGGTGAAGTTTTTCACACCTCTTGGATAATCATGGTGTCTACCAAGCCCACAAATAAGGTTTCTGGTCGCTAGTAGGACGTGGGTGCTCACACCATCCTGGGCGTCCACACCGTACCATGGGCCCCTCACACATCCAGAGAAATATGATTTTAGCTGAACTGCAGCCCAGAGCTCTTCATTTTGCACCCCAGCTCCCAACCCCTGCTTTGCCTCCTGCCTTTCAGTGTTATATCTCTAGTGCAAAGACAATGTTCAACCTTGTGTTTCTGAACAAGAGGGATCTCCACCAGCACAAGCAGGGGTCAGGGTTATCTGACAGAGCCATTCTGTTTGCAGGGGTACTTTGACATTTCATCAGAGCTTAGTTTTCCTTTATTGTGAAGAAAACAAATTTTGCTTCCATATACGGAGTCTTAGGCTTGTAGTATTTTGGCTTGATCTCTTCTCCTCAAATAATTGTAGGACAGTTTTTTGGCTTTCCTAACTAAACCAAAGATCTGGAACTGCTTGCTCTTTGCCTTCAGAAATGGAAAAAAAATACAAATCCATCCAAATGGACAGGTTTGGTTTCTCTAACTTAGAGTAGTGTCTGTTTTAGTCTCTGAGTATTCTGTAAACAGGGGAAAGCAGACTTGGTTAGAGTTTTTGAAAGCAAAAACAAAGTATTAAGGGTCAGTCACTTTGGAAGTGCTCTTTCTATTCAAATATCCAGTTAGGCATTTTAAAGAGTAAACAGGACAGAAATGAGTTTTTCATTCTTCAGCACAGAGCTGCACCCTAAGGAGAAGGCTGAAAGCTATGAATTTGCATGTTGGGATTGGTATTTATCATGGTGACTTTAAACTGTATTGCAACACTTAGTGTTTTACCGATTTGAATATTTCTGATAACAATGCTTTCACATCAGAGAAGCCTGTTGAGGGTGAGGAAACATGAACTTGATGGCAGAGTCAAAATCATGAACAGTGACACAGATAATACAATGTATTAAAAACATTGCTAATACTTAACCTTTCACAATATTTCATAGTTAAGAAAACTTTTGGGGAGCTCTGATTTCTGAGGAAATGTAAAAATAAATCCACATTATTGAACTATTATGTTGTTCTCTGTAAAGCATGTTTCTAACTGTTAAATTTAGAGTAATTTTTGTGTAAAGAGAGCAAGATGTTTAGGGTTCTTTGCCTAGCTTTTTTTTCCCCATTGGAAATAGATGAAGTGGTGTAAGATGTGAAATGCATATCCCATCTTTAAGCATCTATTTACTCACTAGGATGTAGTGGAACTTTGACACTCATAAAATTGATAGCATGAAATATTCTGTGATTCCATGAAATTAAAATGCAGGACAAACAGGCTCTGAATGAAAGAAGAATGCAACTGTCACTCACTTTCCTGTCCTGGCAGGATGGAAAACCTTTGCAACCTGTCACAGCTGGATGGGGAGCTGACCTTCTCCTTCCTGCCATTCAGCCTGCTCCAGGCAGCAGCACGGAGACCTCTCAGAGCCAAGCAGGGCTCTCAACACCCACACAGAGAAATGTGTGGGATTTCAGGATGGCTGGTGCATCCATGTGCTTCTCCCAGGAGGCACAGATGCTTTGTAGTATTCTTCCATGCTCCAGGCTGGGGAAGGTAGGGATGGAACAGGAGAGATAGTGCTCTGCAGGAGGGCTCCTCCTTTTAGCATTTTATGTCCATTGTCAGTAATGCAGTTGTTTTTTCTCCATCATATACAACGCAGAATAAAGACTTATGAGGATAAAAATCCCAATTTTAAAACTACAGCAGAGGCAGCCACTTTACAGAGAGCTCTGGGCAAGCACAGCTGCTCTCTGGGGCTTCTGGCTGGCGGGCCAGGTGGAGCCAGGCTGTAAGCAGACACTGCTCCTTTGACCTCAGTGAGTGATTCTCTTCCTTGTACTCCTGCTGAGCTTGGCCTGGAGTGCCCAAAGCCATGCAGGAGCCCATCAGCAGCCTGAGAACTTCCCAGGCCCCGCTGGAGACCCCTGAGGATGCGTTCACATGAGGAGCCTCACTTCTGAACTTATCCTGTCAGAAAGAGAGAAATGGCTGCCATTTAAAAATAGAAATAAAGTCTCTACACATCCCAGGCACACATCTCCTGTTTGCTTGCTTAAATTACTTCCAGCTGAAGAAGCAGTGGCCTCAACAGCTCCTGAGTGACAGGAACTTCGTGCTGAGAAGGACATGCAAGCTTTGGTAGTGTTCAGAAAGACCTTTGAAACCAATACAGATTTGCTGTCTTGTAGGAAGAGGCCAAGGTGCTCCCTTTACAAAGGGAAAAATGTGTCATGACAGGACTACGATGCACACTTACAAAACGAATGCTGCTCAAAGCACAAAGCATATGCACATCTGCAAGGAGCCCAACTCATCTGCAAAGCACTGCTGCACTCTCCACTGGATCACACCAGAGCAGACAGTCACAGCCTTTGGAAGGCTCTGCCCAATGCAGGAGAGATGTTGCTTACAGCAAAAGTTGGCAAAATAAAAACAGTAAAACCACTGACTGCCTGAAGTTACATTAGCTGAACTGCAATCTTGACGTGGAGTTATCCAGTCTCACAAGACCTTGCGGTTTGCAGCTGAATGCTGGGGACATCTTATCCAGCGATACCTTGCTCCTCCTGTACCTTCAATCCAACATGTTGCACCTTTGGAAGAATGTGAGAAACAGTGCAAGATCCAGCCTTAGACGTGCATGTCTGTGTAACATACTAGCAGTGTCTCTAAGAAAACGTCATGAAAGGGTCTTTGAGGACCACAGGAACTACAAATGGAGTATAAGTTTCCTTCAGCTAATGTACCAAGGTCTACATATGATCTAGGAGATTATTTATATTGTAACCTTCATTCACATTATTAATACACCATAACATATGATCTCAAAAATTCCCTGGAAAAAACTTTGGTCTATTTGGAAAGCACCTCATCCACTTTTGAGATTGTAATAAACTGGAAATATATTTTATACAATTATCTTTAAGTCTCAAAATTTAGATTTTACTTATACCAACAAACCCTAGGCTCTAGTAACATATTATTGTCCTTACAAAGTAGCTGTGTGCATACATCTTTTAATGGGTCAGTTATGCCAGTTACTTAAATGAAATATAGCTGTAATTACTGACAAACCACATTTAGATTTTCAAAATATTGCAGGCTCAGAAGAACTTAATGTTGTTATGAATAATCTGGGTTTTTTATTGACTACAGCATATTTTGGCAACTTTCAACCACAAACTGGTAAGGAGTTTCAGAGGTTGGGAACAGTTCTCACTGTTTTGCTAAATGTCAGAGAGAGTCTAGTTCACGCTTGTCACTGGAAAACATCTCTTCAGAAGTGATGCTACATATTATTAGCTTCCACACTGACCTGTGCTGGTTGTTAAAAGAAAACTCACTCTGAAATACCCTGGACCTTGTACAAGAGTGATGGGCAACATGAAACTAGGCTAGTTCTTCTACCTATACTTCACCTCTCCTTGGATACAAAATCCTATGTTGTCACCTTCCCTCAGAATCACCCCTAGCAGCAGATTAATGTTATGGGGAAGTAAAGAATTAAACTACCTGCTTCAGTTTGAATACTGACAAAACATTTTCTCATGTTAGAGACACATGCATTCAGCTCCAGGATTTCCTCCTTGTTTTCCCCAACCTCGCACTGCTTTCAGTCTTTAGACAAGACCCTCATCTTAGAGTGAGCATGGCTCCAGGACACATCTTCACATACCAGTTTCCTCCCAGGGCTTTTGGCCAGTTCAAACCTTTCCCACTCCCCTGAGAATTTCCTGTGATACAACAGCAACTCAATGAACCATTAGAATTACCTAGTTTGAATTCTTCTTTCCAGTGTTATTGGCAGCCTCCATCTATCTTCAGACAGTACTCTTCCTTGAGCATGCCAACACGAAGCCACTGTCTGGCCAGAAAATAAACATTTCTGATAACTGATCCAATACTTCCCTTTACACAACTTGACCATCCATTGCAAGGAAACACTTTCTGTCTTCTGTCACAGTCAGGTTCAAAATCGTGTGTGTGCTCTTTTGGCCCTGCTACATTTCATCCAGCCATAAGCACTCAGTCACAGTCCACACTAAAACATGCAGAAGGATGAAGCAAGTTATTTGTTACCAGCAGGGTAGTGAGCCCAGACAGGCTGCTGGCAAAAGAGCTTGGAGCAGGGAGCATAGGCTGGAGAGAGAGTCCTGCTCCTGCTGCTGGAGGGCTGCAAAAATGAACCTCATCTTCTGCCCCTCATGTCAGCAGACACCAAAAAAGATTGTTACTGCAAATTGCACAGCCTAAAAAGGTAGGGTGCAGCTGGGAACAGAGGCTGGACCTCTCAGCAAAGCCTATTCCAACCTGTTCCACGTCACAGATTAGCCAAATGCTTATTGCTTGCTGCACTTCTGGCCCACTGTAAGGTTGGGTGCTCAAAAAGAGAACAGCAATTGACCGTATGAAGACAAAACTTTATGTCTCTGCCAGCCATGAAGCTCAGTCTTGTGAAATGTTGAGTATCTGTAACTTGTGCTATAGTCAGCTGGATTCAAGGATGTTTAGCATCTCCTTTTAAGGATGTAATAAACCTCAAAATAAATACTTAACTAGATAACCACGATGTGTTAGCTGGTGTCCCAACTGCAGTATTCCACTTACCCAAGATGATGTTCTGAATATATTGCTCTGTTCTAGCAATAACATTAATCTGATGCAGAAATACTCCATAGGAAAGTGGGAATTTGGGCTTTCAATCAAGCTAGAGTACTTTTTCCAAACATTGTCTGAAAAAATTTGATTCTGAGTGTAGGGAAAGGAACCACAGGAAGAAAACATTTTTATCGACAGCTTGTTAACATGCAGGATTCTTCATGAGTTGTGCTCAGGTAAAAAAATCTGTGCTCCATGTAGTAATGATTGTGTAAAAAATAGGGTTTCTTGAATGGATCATTAAAGACAGGTGTAAAAGCACAGATGGACATAACTAACACCACAGCTCTGTGACAAGAAGTCATTCACCCCAGCAGGGCACTGAGTACTGCCAAGAGTCATCATAATTAACTATTTTATTAATGGCCACTAGAGGAAACACAAGGGGAGTGAGGTATCATTTTGATGACAAAAATAGATAATGTTTGAGAGAAGCACAGTATGTTAGCAGATGCTTGGAGCTGAAATCCCAGAAAGGAGGCACAGATGTGATGAGTGTCTGAGTCAAGGGGTGATGTTTTCCACCACACCTCCAGCTTTGCCCCACAGTAGTTGTCAGTAGAGACTTGGCCTGTCCCACCGGCACTCACGATAGGGTTCTCAAATATATTATATATGAGAAAAGCAAAATCCCAACCCATGCAGAGGCTTGAGGCCCGTAAGAACATCTTAAATCACCTCTGCATGGTAAAGGTATGTCACCAAGTGCCACTTCAGCCAGGGTAAAAGCCTGCAACATGAAAGAGAAAGACTTTATTTCTCACTACACACTAAATCTTTGTGGTTAAAAGCTTATGAGACAATTTACACATCTTTGGTTCCAAGAAAGCTGCAGATTTGATATATACAAACTCTTCCTGTCTGCAGCACACTGATTCCCATGAACTAATGCCTGTCATTAAGGAACAAAAAGCCCCCAGACTACAGTTTTCACAATTCTTTATTGATTTAATAGCGAAATAAATGGGTTTCGTAGGTGCCTTAGGAAGCAGAGCTGAATGATGGAGTGACACTTCTGTGGGTTACAAGAAAGTCCCCCAAAGGAGAAGTGCAATAAGCTACTGAATACACTGCCATTCACTCCTTCCCATCACCTTTCATTTCTGATCAAGTGTCACACAGAAAAGAGCATCCCTAATGTTCATAATCTAAACCTGATTGTTCAGCTCATGCATCAAATTGATTCTGCCATACAGAAGAGACAGGGATGGCTGCCAGGCAGGCTTCCTGCTGGGATATAAATGGAGCTCATCTCCAGCCTGGTTTGTCTCGGTGTCACAGGGCAAGCGGAGAGGTGGCACATTGCCCCTCCATACAGAGACTGCCCCCATCCCTGCTGAGAAAGAGACCTAGCAGTCAGGCAAGATGCTCTGCTCTTTCCAAAAACACTTTTCACATTTCTTCCCAGCTGGACAGCATGCCATATTAAGTGACCATAGCAAATGAACTAGTTATACCTGTAGAGTCTTCTGCTGCTTAAAAATAGTGCAAATTCAGGCAGATGTAATCTGCTGTTTGGCTTCCTGGCATGTAATTTTCTTCTGCTTGAACTGTGTATTCAGACAGATTTAGTCTGATCACATTCTCAGTTTTGGGTAAGATATTCATCAGTCTCCTTCTCTAATTTATTTTTCTGATGCTTAGGTGAGGAACTGTAATTTGAGTTTTTCCCATGTTATGTCTATTAATAATATTTTCCTTTCAACCTCTCTGCCCCATGATCACACACATATGCTTTGCAAAAGCCTGGGAACATCTTTATTCTCGGCCATGGAAGCACACTACCAAACAGCAAAAGGAAGCTTTGTCTTGCATTTTCTCTTCTGCATTAAAATCCTTCAAAAAAGCATGCAGAAATAATAATTTTCCTTTTTTCCTTTGTGTTTAGCAGTGTCAAAACAATGGCTATATGTTTGTGAGGCAGTGAAGCTCTGTAACAGAAAATAGGCAGAAAACGGTATTTGGGATCCTTTAAATTGAAATCCCCAATCCCCATCGGTACTAAAGGTTAAACTGCTTTGAGAGTCACTCGGCAGCTACAGTAGCTTAAAATACTCTGTATAGGAAAATGTTAATTAACTTTTCGAAAAAGATACTACCTTGCAGGCACTGCTTTGTCATTGCCAGCTAAGGACAGTTCCCTGCCTGGCTCTGGGGACCATAGGCAGGGAAATAAGCTGCCTGTGAGCGTGCAGGAGCGTGGGAGGGAAGGCAAGGAGCCAGGTAGCTGCAGCTCCCTGCAGCCAGAGAACACCTCATCCCTTGGCTCCACACTGCTATGTGACACTGGGAAGCACCAGGGCAGAGATCAAAACAGTGGATGCTTCTCAGTCCATTGGTCTTGTTATGGAGAAAAGCAGAAGGGAGGTAGGAGAAAGATGGGAAGGAGGGGAGAGAGAGGCACTGATGGCTTAATTTCTCTTCTCCAGATATGTTCTTTACAAACAGGCATGCAGAAGCAGAAGTGCAATGGCAGCAAACGTCTTATAGACTTCAGTGCTGGGTGAAGTTAAGTGTCAAGAAATATGGCAGGGTATCGTCCTTTTTTTAAGAAATATGTTTGTCAGGTCCAGGAAAGTAAGAATTTATCAGAGCTCTGGGTCAGTGAGTTAGTGCCCTTTACTGTTAACTCTGCTTTTGCATTCCTGTCCACGACTGTTAATACTACACTGCTTTTACATTATTCATACATTGACAGATGCGGAGGTTGAATGTGGAAATGTAGAAGTTAGGAAATAAAAATTATTTTTTGAATTGGCTTCAAAAATACTTTTATTTATAATTTTTGTACAGAAGGTTCCTCATCATTGGAAAAAAAGAAAGGAACACACTTTAGAAAACAGTAAGTTACAGTTCAGAGACCTATTCACAGAAAATTAGATAATATACAACACATATAATTTTAGAATCCAGCCAGCATCCACTCCAGGAAAACAGAGCCGAATACAAAAGTCATGTGTGACTGGATACAACCACTACCTATAGGCAGCCATTGATATTTTTAGTAGTACCTAATGAAAGTCTACCCTTGATGCTACCACACAGAACAGTCTTCTTACCTAGCCTCAGAGGCACAAGGACCACAGCTGTCAGGGTGCTGCCAAGGCAATTTGCTTGATGCAGAGTGAATGTTACACGCCTGCGTGCACAAGCACACATGCACCCAGAGAGCTCGTTGGGCTTAGCTGCAATTAGGAACAGGGGCAAACTTGCTTGAAACATATTTATTTTGATTAAAGGCTTGCATTTCACATTATCTCCACTTCTTTTTTTGTCATATCATCACACAGATCCTGCTACTGGTCCATCTAGTCCAGAAACCTTTCTCCTGAAAGAGGTCAGCATCAGACATGATCTCTCAAAGGGGCAGGTAGGGATACACTGCTGGAAGGGGCACTTCCAGTGCTGCAGCAGCTGGTACAAGGGCAAGACATGTCAGAGTTTAGAATGAATTACCTACATGTACGATCATGCACACGTTTGTCAAAACAGGCAAACATAGTGTTGGCTATGATTTCGTAACAGCTATCAATAAAGTAGTCAGAGCTTTGTTTGGGAGGAAAACAAGCGAGCAAAGGGATACACTAGGACTTTGCTCCTCCTTCCCACTTTCCCCCTGCTCTATTGCCTATACACTGTGAACACTCTATCTAAAGCTATAAAAACCATCTACAGACACTTTTCATCAACAAGGCAAAGCTACAAACACATGGTCAGATGGAGTCCTGTATTTCTCATCACTTTTTTGGACCTATGGTGCATTGTCACGTTCCATTTCATGAAGGTTGGACGTAGTTTTTCTCTCCTTGTGACCTGTTCTATGCATCCTTACTATGTCCTTCTTTGTGCAACTCACGTTTGAAAAAGTCCCATTTGGATCCATAGGAATTTCTCCAGCCTTTTAAATAATTTTCACCATCTCCACTGCAAACGCCTGGAAGGTTTTGGCATGTCTTTTCTTCAGGACTACCAGAACTGAAAGAAGTATTCTAGATGAATGTGTCCCATTAAATTTTGGGTTGGCATGATGATCTGGATTTTTTTTTCAAGTCTTTAGAATTTAGAATTTTGCTTATTTTCTAATCTTTTTTTTTCATCAAGAGCTAGATCAGATCGAGTCCTACTAGTGGGAGTATTTATAAACTATATAATTCCTACTGATGTACAGTTCTACATATTTGCATTCCCACCTCATGGTTAGTAACTTCTGGGACAGTGGTATTTCACCTATCCAAAGCCTTCTGGTGCACTCAGACTGTCAGATCATCCTTCCCCTTAGGAGGAGTCATGCATGCCTACATGCATGTGCTCTATCTTCTCCTTTAGCACAACACCATGAACAGCCACGACCACCCAGAACTTGAATACAAAAATGGTAAACTTTTAGGTAGGTTTTAGAACCTACCTATACTAACAAAGGCTTTTGAGCAAAAGGGAGGATACATGAAAAGTCCATCATAACCATTGAAAGGATATTGCTTTATAACCATTGAAAGGATATTGCTTTTTCTTTTCTTCTGTTAAAATGTTAGTAAAATGTTAGTAGAAATTTAAAATCAAAATAACCTTCAAATACTTTACTTTTCATTTATCCAGATTTTAGAATACAAAATATCACAATCACA
Source organism: Atrichornis clamosus (assembly GCA_013400975.1). Classification (NCBI taxonomy): domain Eukaryota; kingdom Metazoa; phylum Chordata; class Aves; order Passeriformes; family Menuridae; genus Atrichornis; species Atrichornis clamosus. The sequence goes on from WBMZ01002869.1 coordinate 11,445, forward strand.
TGACTACCTTGCAGATATGGAGAAGTTTTCATTAAAGCATCAAAATTAATAGATATTTCTCTTTAATAACATTTTTGCTTAACTGATACTGTGATAGGACTTGCAGACAATTTTCTGTGCTGTAAAATACCCACTAATTACCATGGGCCTAAGCCAACTCCAGAATAATTGGTGAGATTCGGAGATGAGCAAGATGAAAACTTGGTGCCCCGTTCACCTATGTCAGAAACTAATCTCATGTGTCTGGACATTTAGTAATGTGTTCTCTGCAACTACTTCTGTGGAGAGAGGAGGCTGACTAAGATATATGCCTTGTAGAAACCCTAAAGTGCTTCACCTTCCCTGGGAGACTGTACCTGGAAGATCCAAGCTGTCAAGGTAAAATCTGAAATTTTTCCTACATTTTCATTGGAACAGACAGGACTTACAGCAACAGGAATATTGAAATGTTGGGATTTGAGCACAAATGAACAAACTTGGGGGTATTTTTGTTAGGAAATCACTGGAAGAAATTCTTGCAGTTTTATGAAATTTTGGAGTAAAACTATGAATGTTTCTTATGTTATTTACTAACTTTGGTAGAGTGCTGAATGCCTTGAAATCTTATTAAAATGATGACAGTTTAGACTTCTTAGCATGACTCAGGATCACTTTATACTTTGGCCTGGAAACACAAGGTAGTTTTCAATTAAAAAAAGCTGGAGCAATCCCAAAGACAGTTCCTATGTTGATGATGGCAGGAGTTCAGTCAAAGATTTAATGAAAAACAAGGGGAACAGGTAAAATCTCATATTCAAATCTAGTATTTCTTTTCCAGAACAAACGATTCTAAAAACTCAATATCAGGTAGCAGAGAGCTATAATCACAAAAAATATCTGAAAACCACCTGCCTCGGCTAAAATGTTAAAAAGCCAAATATATACCTCAGTTTGGATTAGCCACGCATTGTTAAGGACTGAATTAAAATACTCATGAAGGCAACATCCCTGGGTTCTGATTCAGGTGACCATTTCAAGTTTAAGCCCATTCTATACATGGGTTTTAATAAGAGCTGCTACTACACACCAAAAATACTCACTTCCCTGTCTTCACCATTACAATCACCTTCGTTGTAGTGCAGAAACAAGAATCCCCATTTCAGTAACAGGTCACGTTCATGTACACGTTGAAATCTTAGAGTAGATCCTGCTTCTAGATTTGTGCAGAAGCCAATGAACATTTCCTATCAGCACTTCAATTCTACTGAAATTCCTGTCAAGGATTCATGTCCTCTCCATCTGAGAGAGCAACTAGAAGAGAAAAGACCACAGGGCACCTGCACAGGCTTATGTGGGACAGCATTTCATCTTTAGCAATCAGGATAAGGTATGACCAAGACCTGCAAAGGGTAGAGGTTAAGACAGGTAGGGAAAAAAGTCAAAAAAAACAGCACCAGAAGGAAAAGGCTCCCATGCACAGCAGGCACACCAGTTTGCAGGTCTGTTCCTTGGGGGAACACATATCTGCAAGGCAAACTACATGAGCTCCTAACTATGCTGCGTAATATTTTTGCACATCTCCAGTAGAACCATCTTACTGCTGGACTTCCCACTCTAACATGTATCCAACATGCTGTCCAGTAAACTCTGCCTTTCTGGCTTTTTCTATAAATACTATCAGAGTCACTCTTTTATCCTTCTGTTTATCAGAAGTGAGACTCCAGAGCAGTCTGTTGCCACAAGGCAGGACCCCCACAAGCTGTTCTCTATCGTCCTTCCCCCTGCATCCTCCATTTGCCACCCACAGCCTCTTCTCTCCCCTCAGTCTGTCTCTTGGCAATAAATCATTCACCATGTCAACCTGTGAAACAGCTTTGCAAAGGGTGTACAGAGCTAGCAGCACTGTCATGCTGGAAAGTCCTGATTAGCACCGTCACCTCCTGCAGACAGTAGGAATGGTGCTGGAAGAATTGGTGCTGCCATGCACTGGTGGGGAGCACAGGGCTCTTTACTCTCCCCATTTCTGGCTTTCTGATGTGGTGCCCTAAGCAGACCCTGCAGGGGAGGGGAGGTGCCTGACCACCCACAAACTGTGATGCTGCACAGAGACAGCCACAGCTTTTGCCTGATTTAGAAAAAGAGGTTTCTATAAAGTCAGTGGTCAATGACCAGTTCTGTAAAAAGCATCTGAGGGATGTTCATGGGAACTGGTAAGTGAGCATGGCAGGGGCAGCCAGCAACAGATCCCTCAATATGTGAAAAACAACAGTCAAAAAAAAGAGAATATGCAGATGAAGGAAAGAGGACAACACCGAGGAATTATGTGCAATGAAAGACACCAAGGCAAACAAAACTAATGTTCACTTACTAGAGGAAGAGAAGAAGGAAAAGAGGAGAGAATGCACACCTGGAAGAGGAGGTTGACAGCAGAAATTGTCAGGGACACACAGAAAAGAATGGAAAGATATAGCACATAAAGACAGGGAGCAAGGAGGGAAGTAGGAGAAAGTAATGAATGGACAAGTGTGTGGTGCAAAGAGAAAACATCTTGAGTACAGTAACCAAGGACCAGAACAATATAAGAACTGGTGCTCCAGTTGGGATAATCTCAGCTCTCCCAGAGACCAAATAAGCTGTCCAAGCAAAAATTGTGCGGCGCGTAGGAGAGCAATAACTTACATTTACAAAATCACAACACATGCTGTAAGCCAGGCAGTACAACAAGCAGCTTATCAGAGCAGGCATCAGTCTGTTTAATATCTGTGCTTCTCTGGTACTTTAGATCCCAATGAGAGCAGGAACTTAGTGCATACTGGGTAGTGAAGTGGAAAACACTCTGACTTCATTAGCCACTGTTTTTTCAATTACCCAGCAGCACTGTGCCTCCAGCTAGCACAGTCTTTTCCACAGAGGGTTGAGCAAATGCACCAACTGAACAGAAATTATGGCCTAGGTCCCCTGAATTTGGGGACTCATCCAGCAGTTAAATTGCAGTGTTTAGCAGCTTCTCAAAACAGAGTTTAGTATCTCTTCCATGGTATGAGAATGTCCCATAGTAGAAAGGCTTTGTGGGCTCAAGAGAACCTTGAAAAACCTTGGCACCAAATATTAGACCAAGCACAACTGCATCCTGAGCTGACAACTGAGCACCAGGAAGGCAAACAGGAGCTTGGCTTGTTCCAAGTGCAACATGTAGGCAATGGTCTTTGCATCACTCTCCACCTTGGTCCATATCAAACTTGTTCATCAACATCAAACTCATCTTCCATGCTGGGGCTAGAAGGGGTCCATAGCTGCATGACCAAGTGGTAGGTATGAGGCTGAGACCTCGTGGCAAGAACAGGTAGCTGGACATGGGGCAGCAAGGCCAAGCAGCAGGAAAGGAGATGTCAGAGCATAGGATGTAGGGCAGTGGCAAACACCTGGCCATGGTGCTGTACCTCCAGAACTCAGTCTGTGAAATGCTAGTAGGGCTTTCCAAAAGCACGTGTCTATGGCAGAGGATGGTTTGGTCATGCTTGATCTTTGCAGTTCTTCCTTTGGATCAGGGCACAGTGAGCCACTGTACAAGGGCAGAGCCAAATACTGCTGATGGGAGTTCTGGCATTTGCCGTGGTGCCAGTGGGAAACCAGTCTGGATTGCTGCATGGCAGATCTGTGCTTTACCAGGTACTGGCCCAGAAGGCTCTCTCATGCTCCTGACCCCACAGAGGAAGATATGCTGGACTTGCCCTGTGTTAAGAGCTAGATTTTCAGAGCTCTGGGTCTTCCGGCCAGATGAGACACGCCTGCACATCTTGTTTGCTTATCAAGTGCATTACCCAAGGGTTGCTCATCAGGGTGCGGATTTCAGATAATTTTTTTGCAAGATCTGATGGCTCCAAGATGTTTATGTGAAGTCCTGCTTGTGTCAGCCTATGATATATTTTTTTCTTCTTTCACCTATGCAATACCTGAGATGGATGTACCTGCCTCAGAGCAGTGAGTCGGGCTGCTTATTCCCACAGAACTCTTGTTGTTACTTGCACAACTGGGTTCAAAGCGAATAGACAGCTCTAGCAGACAGATCTTAAATCAAGCTGTCCACAGTCTACAGCAGCTCAGATAGTGAACTGCTGCTGATCAGTCCAATCAGCCATATCCAAGAAGACTGGGACTAGCAAGACTGAGAACAGTGTACTCAGGCAAAGCACATAATCTCACAGCCTGCATTTTTAGGAATATCCCTTCTGTCCTTCATTCATTCTAACAGTTTAAACTCAAGCAAATCAAGAGGAGAAAGATGAAACTCCTACTCTAAATCAGCTGGGGAAAAAGTCCAACAATCCTCAAACAGTATAAATGAAACTAGTCTCTGACAAATGGCATGCACTGACAACTCCTCTGTCACAAGGCAGAAAGGAGGGAGGTTGTGACCATCGGCCCTTCATGCTCATGGGAGCATGAAGAGCCATCAGATGCAAACGTTTCCCCAGTGGGCACTGCTGTACAGAAAAGCTCAGCCTGAGCCACATGAGATGGCTAAGCCCTTTCCACTCCCACTCAAAGCAGAATAGAAACAGCCCTGAAAAATCTACATGTGAAGTGGAAAGCAGGTAACTCTCTTATTCATAGTGCAAAGTCTTTGAAAGAGAACACAGCTGCAAGACACCCACAATAAGAGTGCCAGACATGGCACCTGGTTTGCCAAGTTGTGCACAGGGTAGTAGAGCACGGCCAAAGCAGCACCATGAGTCCTTGCGTCAGCCAGAGCCTCGGGACAGACCTGCCTCACCTGTGCTTTCAAACAGGCACACCAAAATGCCTCTGACGTGGGAGAATGACTCACCACAAGGCAAAATCATCAACTAGAGCCAGGCAAACAGTTGCTGTCTGCAAACAAAACCAACAACAAACCAGAACTGCTGGTTTGATGATACCGAATGATACTGAATAAGTATGACCAGAAAACAAATCTCCCTCAGTTCATTCTGGCCTTTTGGAGAAAGTATCCTGTTTTCTGTCCATCAGCAGTTTAGTTCACATGGTCCCCTAAGAAGGGCCCCTCCTTTCCATCATCTCAGAGGCTGAACTGTGGGTCTGCTCTTCCCCAAAGTCTCTTGGTCTATCCACACACTGCGACTTCCCTGTTTGTTCACTCTCTCCCCTCCTCTCTGCCCTGTCCTAAACTACCTATTCTACTTACAGCTAAGCCACATCTTCCCATCCCCAGGCATGGAAATTCAACCTGTTCAGCCAGGCTGAGGTAAATAGACATTCCTCTCTTCTTACCTGTCACATTTTTTTTAATGAAATGTGTAGCACACATTGTCCACAGATAGGTGTGAACATTCCTAACCTCTTTGTAACTCACATTTACTAACATAAGGACTTCTCCCTCAGGCACATAATCTTCTTTAATCAAAGAAACCAAAGGGGTAATGTCAAATCATGCAACTGCAGATCCAGAACTTTTTTGGCATCTGTTGTATTTAAATACTTTTTCTTTTCTTCATAGTTACATTCATAATTTCAGGCTTAACTATCCTTGCAAACTCTTTTTTCACCCCAAGAATAATAAGCTTGCATGAAGATCCTCATTACTGCTTCCAATCCTTCTGTCAACTGTTCTTGAAAATGCCTTCATTCTTCGTAAGTATTTGAAGGGCATCTATCTCTTTGTAAACAAAACAATAGGCATCCCCTGTTCACCTTGGCTAGGATACTTGTGTTTATGAATGTAGCTAGGTTTCTGCTTTATTACTCTAAAATACCCTCAATATTCATCTTTCTACTGATAAACACTTTTTTTATACTGGGAAGTACATCAGAAAGACAATGCCAAACTCCCAGTCCAAAGTAGCATCTTTTCGTAGTATCACAGAATCATTTAGACTGGAAAAGACCTTTAAGATCATCAAGTACCACTGTTAATCCAACACTGATGAGTCTACTGCTAAACCATGTCCCCAGATGCCATATCCACACATTTTTTTGATTCCTTGAGGGATGGTGACTCAAGCACTTCCCTGGACAGCCTGTTCCAGTACTTGGCAACACTTTCCGTGAAGAAATTTTCCCCTAAACCTTCCCTTGTACAACTTGAGGCCATTTTCTCTTGTCCTATGGCCTGGTACCTGAGAGAAGAGACTGATCCCCACCCGGCTACAACCTCCTTTCAGGTAGTTGTACAGAGTGATAAGGTCCCCTCTGAGCCTCTTTTTCTCCAGGCTGAACACCACCAGCTCCCTCAACCACTCCTCATAAGACTGGTTCTTCAGACCCTTCACCAGCTCCGTTGCCCTTCTCTGGACATGCTCCATCACCTCAATGTCCTTTCTGATAGTGAGGGACTCAAAACTGAGCACAGGATTCAAGGGCTCTGTGTGGATATGTGACAACCCTAGAAGATACTCAAATGTGGAATTTGGTATCTGTGCTTCTCTCGGTAGGAGATGGGTTTCCGCACACATCTGGGAGCAATCTTTTCCCTGCAGAGTCCCCAGGCTGAAGACATCACCTCTGAATTTCTCCCCAGGACAGAACACCTCTGTTTCATTCCAGAATGGAGCAATGATTTTGTGATGCTCTTTCTGATAGCGTACTGTACTGAAACAGAAAAGGCTTCCTTGGAAACTCAGATCAGATTATCAACACAGTCAGCTGGGTAATTTGTTGGGGCACTTTTCTCACCTTTTCTGCTGCTCCAGACTTGGGTTATCTGATCAGAGGCTACAAAACATCAGAGTTTCAAATGGACTTTCTATTTTCAGCCAGTAATGCACCTATCAGTCTTCTTTGCATTTACCCTGTCTTCCACATTCATCAAATTCAGTAGCATCTGCAGCTGACACCCACTGGGTTCTGCACCACTTCTTGGGCAGCATTCCGCTGAAAATACTGAATGGAAAATGTCTTGTAAATATTTTAAAAGGGAAAAAGTAGAGTCTGTGCAAACAGAGATGAGGGGTGATAAAGTTTTTTGTTGTTTTGTTATGTTTTGGTTTTTTTCTTAAACACTACAGTTATAATTTCTTTGTGAGTGCACAGAATGGTCAACATTAGGAGCTAGTTTTGTATGGAAAGACCTTTAGTCAACAGTTCTGGATTTATATTTTTACTAGCAACTGAATGCATATGAGCTAAAGGAAAAAACCTCACAAACAGGACAGCAGACATTAAATTTTATTATAGTAGCTTTGATTCATTACCATCTAGGGAAGGGGAGATGCTTAATCTAAGAACTGAAATTAATTTGCTTTATATTATCCTTCAAACTGGAAAACTACTTTGGAGTACCAAGATCATTATCACATTCCCAGAGTGCATATAAATGTCACTTTCTGAAAGTCAAAGTTGAAACTTCAAACTGCAAAAATCTAATATTGTTACCACAACGTTTATTACAGCTACATATCTTTATATTCTATTACTGTTACAACTATGAGTTTGCTACTTCCTAAACATCTGCTGTGTGTTGAAGATACAAAAGAAGATGAGATGTCTGCCTTGTGGGGGATTGCACAGACAGATAATAAATCAGACTGGGAATAGAAAGGAAGCATATTTAAGTCTTGTCATGAGGGGAAAGAATGCCCTGCTGTATTTTAGCTGTTCAGTTATAACCCACTGGTATAAACACTGTTTTGGAGTAAAAGTTAACAGAGGAAGTTATTCCAGAATGTCTTTGAGAAATGGGTATTCAGAAACAGGCAGCATGTCAGTTCACTTCTGCCCCTCAGTGTTTCTGTGTATCTATGTGTATATCAAAGGAGAATGAGACTTCTTTTTTGATGCAGGGCATCCAGAGAGAATAGGAACTGAGAATGGGAGTCGAAACCTGAACTTGAAAGGCCATTAACACTCTCCATGTTCTTTCCCTGAAAGCTGATACATAAACATTTTTAATTCCTGTACCAAATATCAAGGCTCATATCTGATGACAGGAGATTTAAAATAAGATTTTGAGCTTGAAGCATGGAAATGTCACAAGGGCTTTAAAAGCACTGCTCCTCATTGCGAGACAGGTAACAGTTAAATGTTTTCTTCATGTAGTGATTAAGAGCTCTGCCTGTCACCCATCTTTATGTAATCCTACCGCTGCTCAGTGGTGGGCTGCCAGCACAGAAGCACATAAATCACTGCTACAATGCTGGGGGAGTGAATCTGAAGCGTGTGGGAGGAAGTGCTATGGGAAGTGTATTCCACAGAAAAGCAGAAGGCAGCAGCTTGAGGAGGTAGAGATGGGCTAATGTTACCAGTGCCCCAGAATCCCAAAACATGCTGTTCAAATCCCATCCCAGCTTCTGCGGCATGGGAAGGGGAAGACAATAATGCAAAGGGCATTTCTTCATGGTTAAGGTCTGTTTACAACAACAGCTACTTTACCAAGCCGAAAAGAAGGTAAATTGCAAGCAATTTGCTTTAGGCTGAAGTTAGGAGAAAACCTTCATCTACCCAGACGGGGTTTTATAAGGCTTCATGTTTTGTCAGATGACTTGTCAGCTCCAGACAACAAATATTATTTAGAAAGGTCTTACTTGCCCTCACTATTAAGCTGAGAGCTTCAGATTCTGGAACCACAGTGCCACACAGCCTGTGCCTCTTCTAAGGGTGATGCCCAAGCACTCATCCCCCAGATTAGTGGAAAGAGGTGGGAATGGATGACTGTTCTATGCACCTCAGGTGACACACGTTTTAACAGTGCCACAGTCCCCAGGCAGGTCCCCTACCAGTTTCACTGCTCTCACTTAGTAGCAGGGGGTCTGATCTGCCTTGGGGCAAAGGTCCCTTCCTGTGTCTCACCTGCTATTTGCAACCTGTGGAATGCACCAAGGCACATCTTCATAAAGCTTCAATACATCCACCAGGAAGGTTTGCAGCATCCTGTTTTCTGTGAGGAGGAAGGAGGTCCTCCTGCCCAAGCCCATGCCCAGGCCTACATCCTACCTCCATTTCCCCAGACAAGCTGCACAGTTGTTTCAGGATCCAGCAGGGAAAAGATGTCGTTATCTATCATAGCACTGAAACATTTCTGAGCTGGCAGAGCAGCTGTGTAATAGTCCTCACTTCCCACTTTTCTAAGCCTTCTCCCTCATTTCTTTCTGTCTTAGAGACAAAGAGTGGCTTGTTTCTCAATGAGACCCTGTGATTAGAGAAGCCACAGCCCAGGCAAGCAGGTCTGCCCCTTTCCTGGCATGGGTTTTGGTGAGGTGGAGATGGTGCACAGCCCATGTGTTCATCCCAACACCCCATGCATGAAGGTTCTCTCTTCCCTCCATATTTTGCAATAGGAAGAGCTGCTGCTTGGCTTCTGCCTGTAACCCATATGAGGCTGTTTTCCAGAGGGGCTGGGAGGCCTGCCAGCAGCACTGCAGAGAGCTATGTGAACAAGGAAGACTGTAAATCTGGAGACAAAGCTGACTTCTAAAGGCTTCTGTTGCTGTATGTGGTGTATTCAGCAGGTGTCAAACCACCATGGGAACTTTTGTGGCTCTTTGTCATGCCTGCTTCTCACGATGGATTGTTGGAGGACAGAAGATACAATAAACTCAACGAAGGCAATCTGCATTTCTTTAAATGCTATGGCATAAAAAGTAAATACTATTAACATTCCCCATATTAAACTAGAGTTTTTGCATTAATATCTTAACATTTAGAGATCTGGCTCTTACCAATGTCACGAAGTTCTTACTACAGAAATTGCTTGGCTGGGGAGAACCTGCCTGTGGTTTATATGGGATGTCTCTGCCAGGACAACAGCAGGTTCTTGAGCTCAGCAGCTGTTTACTGAAGGTAGATCACCTTGGGAAAATCAAGCTGGAAAAGGGAAGGGACAGAAGGAAAGCAGAAAAACCTCCAAGAGCAAAATGAAGAGATTCAAGGACAGGGTGAGAGTAGGAAGTAGGAAAACTGGGGGAGAGGCAGTTAGCACAGAAAAGAGAGAGCAGAGAAGGCAAATCACAATCTGCTTGTGTAGATACCCAGAGACAGAGGGACTTCCAAGGGAAGGGCAAGCTGTACCTGCAGACCCCTGCACAGAGGAGGGTGTCTTGCCCCGGGTGCTCAACCTGCTCTGTCTCCCGAGGAAAGCAATCTCCAGAGGTTCAGAAGCTCTGCATGAAGCTGCTTCACCTGCTCACAAATCACAGTCTGACTGCAAAATCTGTTAGAGTGGGGGTTTGTCTTTCTTTGTTTACTTTTCATCTCCTTTAGGACTGAACTTCAAGGAGGGGAGGACATCAGGTCAACAATAAAGGGTTGTTAATTTTGATAATAGCCCAATCAAGGGAAAGAGAGAATGTCACCATGGAATGGTGTGGGTCGTTGGCTCTTCACAGGTAGAAATTGCTAAGTGAGAACTGATTTACGTTTCCAGGTCTGAGGCTTGAAATTCTTTTCTCAACTTATTGCAATACTAATTTTAAAAAAATTAGTATTTATGATGTTTGATGTGAAAAATATCTTTAATCTGTAAAGCCCATAGCAAGAGTTCATGCATTAGCATGACTTTGCAGGGAAACTCTCGCTTAGGTCTGTTCCCTATGCCTTAATTATGACTGGAACCTATTTCTCTGCTAAGCTTCAAGTTACACTTCAAGAAATAAAGGTTTGTACGTAAGCAGAGAAAACCATTAACAGAGGCAGGAGCTACAGAACGTGCAGCTTTTTTATATATAAGGAGTGAGCCATGCACAGGTAAGTCACATAGCTGCAGCATAAGCATCCAAACTCTGCATGAAAAGGAGAGAGAAAAAGAGGCCTGTAGTTTTTGCGTGGAGCTCTATTTTGTTCCTGCTCCTCCTGTCCTGGGTGTGCTCTGGGTGGAGGAATGGAGGAGTCAGTGGCACTGCACAACTGTCCCTGTCCCCACTGCACCCCTGTCAGTCCCTGAAAAAGTCATGGAAGGAGGATGTTGGAAAGCAAAGAATGAATCTGAGGACACAGAGAACTAATAGCACAGGAAATTTCCTGCAAAGAATGAAGTAAACACTTGATGAAAAGCACAGAGTTGCCTCCCACTCTCAGCAACTGTATCTCACACTGTATTGTCTTTAATCATTACTCAGGAACTATGACATGCAGTAATCTACTTCCTCAGCTTCATTTAGGCTTTGCATGACAGAGTCTTATCAAAATAGAGCTACTGGGCCTGCAAAACAAACACTTAATTAAAGCTGAGTGTTTCTAATTAAATCCAGTAGGATGAACACATTACAATGAATGTCATTTCCAATAGTGTCCCTGGAATGACAAAACAAAGTGGCTGTGAGTGGCACACCCCACCAAGCACCACCACGCATGTTCACATAGTGGTTTCCCTGACAGACATCTCCAGAAGTTGCTGGCAAACCACGTGCAGTGTGGCCTCCCAGAGCAGCATCCTCCAACCACCACCGCAGCGCAGCGGCAATGGTCACAGCCAGCACTGCTTTGCAAGAGAAACTGCATGAAGCAAAGAGGAAGAAAGGGGAAATAATGCAACGATGCCTTGAAGCTCCAGCTGAATTCAGCAAGGATACCTGCATGTCAGTGGGAACCCAGTCTGCTCTAGTAATCAAGGTGTTTTGCTAAAAGTGGCAGGGATAGCAGTTAACATTACCCGAGTGTCCTTGTGCAAGCTGCAGAGATGGGAACAGAGGAAGTCCTTTGGGAGGGTTTCCTTCATAAATCCTTCCAGAAAAATATGTGAAGTTGTGTTTTTCAAAAAACCAGTCTGGTTCTCTTTGTGATGTACCAATGGCTTGAGTCAGCTTTAGGAGGAGTTGGTTAGTGGTGAGCAGCCAATAACAGGATGGTAATTTCTGTCTGAAACAGCCTAAACGCCCTCAGTACCCAAACAGGATCTCAACAGAGGGCACTTGAAGCTGACTCCTTTCCCCAGAAAATTATATATTTTGAAGAAAACCAGTTCAAGGGGGCAGGTGTTTCCCTAGGACCAGTATTAGGCCACTTGTAATTATGGAGGAACTCATTCTGGGCAGTGTGAACATGAGATGCTTTTTGTCCTCTCTCCCTGATGATTTTTTGTCCTTTATATTGTTTTGCAGGGAAAAATCCCCATCCTTTTCTCCTGTATCAAGGCTTCTTCTGGTAATGACCAACAGAAAATAGGTCCCAACCACCATAGCCGGAGCGCGTAGTGCAGAGCACTGTCAGTGCTGATGAGAGGAGCCAGATGTCTTGAGCAATGCCATCTGTGACATTTATCTCTAACACTCATGGCTTGTGACGTACCAAATACTGACAGGCCTGGCCAGGGGACTGGGAAGGACTGCTGAGGCAGTGGGGTCTTCCACCACAACTCATGGGGAAAGGCAAGAAAGCCAAGGCTGGACAGCTTATCCAGAATATTCTTCAAACATAAAAAACACAGTGGCAAAAAGTTAACTTCTTAAGTTTTGGGGAGGTTTTTTGCATTCCTGGTGAGGAGAAAGTAAAGGAATTTTAAAATATTACAAACGAATACTTGCATAAGACTGGCTAAGGTGAGGTACTGGATTTCATTGCCTGGGATGATGGTGGGATCCAGCACTGGAGCCTGGATTACCCTGTCAGGTACAGCCTTGGCTATCATGTAAGGATTGACACGAGTGTGATTTGTGCTGCCTTAGCCAACAGGAATGACTAGGGCGATCTCTTGAGGCCCCGACCTTCCACACCTCATGTCCTATTCCTCCACACCTCATGATTGTCATTTCCTTCTGTCCCTTTTGCCCAATTACAATAATGACAATCCTACTCCTGACTGTTGACCTTAAGCTGCCATATTTCTCTGTGCGGTATCTGAACAGCACTAAAATCAAGACTCTGCTGATCACAAACTTGCCAGCATACCAGTGGGATTCTGCTGTATTTGTACTGCAGAAAAGACTTGCAGCAAGATATTTATAGAAAGTCCATATGTAGAAGAATATTGTTACGCACTGGAAACAGATTGCAGTCCAGAGCAAAACAAAACACAGAGAAGTAGTCATTATTCACACAATCATATATATATAGAATAATCACCCACAAGGCTGTCAAATGAGGCTAAACCCTGTTGCATTTTTGGCAATCAGTAGGCAGCAGTGCCATGCATCCCTACCAGGAAGACAGGATTTGACCTGCCACAGCACTTGGGGTCAGCATGGGTTAAGCCTGATAGGAACAGGGCTACATTCAACACTTCCCATGATCCTCTCCTCAGAACCTGTCAATCCATGACCTTTATCAGCCATGGCAAATCTGGGGAGCAGTACTGCAGTTTAACTCCCACACACACGCCCTCACAGACTCACAGAATGGTTGAAGTGGGAAGGGACGTCTGGAAGCCCTCTGCTTGGACTTCCTGCACCATGTCCAGTTGAGCTCTTCTTTCTCATATCTTTATTAACAAAATTTATTGTTTTCTTAAGTTTCAGCAATGTGCTAAACTAATCACAATGTCTTGGGAAGATGTGCATTGATGAAGACTTAACAAGATTAAAGAAAAATGCCATAAATACTTTTCTTATCCGGTCACCTGGAAGAAATCAGAAAGCATCTGATAGGCAGCAAATCAAACAAAAAAGGCACAAACACATATGCAAATACACAAATACATAAAACGTGGAGGGTAGGAGGAATGCCTTAAATACCATCCAAAGCTGACTTTCATTAAGCAGCAACTGAAAATATCAGTGATGCAACACTGCAAGAGTTGGGCCTCCTTTCTCGTCAGATGGGTTTGACCATTCTTTGATCTTATCTTGTTCCAGACTGCTCTCTCTCAGACTGACAGGCTGCTTCTTTATTTGGAAATCGAAAGAACGTCAAGGCGCTTTCCTGAGACGTGCATTGTGGACACTGTCTGGGATGTTCAATTATTTTAGGAGTCCCTGGCAGGGTCTTGGCTCAAACCACACGATGCCTTCCCAAACAAGCCAAATAACGTAGGAGTTAGTTCTATCCCAGCAGGTGCTGTGGATGCAGTCCCATTCCAAGGGAGAGATGATAAAAGTGCACATCCAGGTTGCCCCGTGCGACTTGATCTTGGAACAGCTAAAAACCATGGGCACTTTTAATTTATTAGAGTACGTGTGGCCTGGAAGTGTAATATGGAACAGGTGAGCATCACAAAAACAATGGGATTTACACAGCAACACAGTGAATAATGTCCACCTTAGGATGAAGAAAAGTGGAAATTTCTGTGTTTATTTATCCTGAGTAGTTAAACAAAGCATGTTTCTAGAAAATCAAATATGGCTTTCAAGACAAATGAGATCATGCAGTAAGCAGATTTTGTTGGACTTCATATGAAGCAAACCCTAAAGACTTCAAAAAATATGTTCTTTATGCCACAAGGACCAGGTGTGCAAATTATTTACCTTGTGCTGATGCATCTGAAGTGGCTGCTGAAGGGGCTTTACCTGACTCCATGTGGTACCACTGTACCTTGGCTCTCAGCTAAACACCCTCTTCACACCACTGTGGAGCAGCATCAATGGCTGACCTGTGCCACACGTGCACAGGCTAGCGGTGTAGTCAAAGATGAAATTTGACTCACTGTACAACTTGTTATAGGAGGTACAAACCCGCTCATAATGAAAATTTAATGTTATGTGACTCACGCTCCGTTGAAGTTTATAGAAATCTTCATGGTCATGACATTTATTAGCAAAGTAACTGGTACACCCCTGGTTATTTAGAGCCAGCTAGAATTATCTTAATGAGTCTTCTTGTTAGGGGTTCTGAAATAATCATATCTTCTCTATATAACAGGAGCAGTTCACACGTACAGAAAAAGTAGGTCTCAATCAACCCATAAATTCCAATTACAGGCTTTATGGGTTTGGACATTGCCTTCAGACTAAGCTATTGAACAATATATTAGCAAATTGCAATGATAACCCTACAACTGTGAACAAAACTATTTTCTTTTATGTATTTCTTTCCCACCATGTTATTTCCTTCAAAATACAAGGTGTAATTTTGTCTCCTCTTTCACAGCATTTTATTGTAGTCCAAGCCTGTTTATCTTTCCTGTCATCTACTTGCACCTCAGAACATTGCTGAGAACCTTTTTTTTTTCTTTAAGATAGAAATTGACAGATAAGAGCTTTAATTTAATACAACCACAGAATTATTAGTTTTGGGCAAGACAGCATCAGCAACGACATGTTCTTATCCAGTAGAGCTGTTATAGACCCACCGGAAACTTGACAAAAACAGGGAAGCCTAGATTTAATCCTCTGAAATTGTGTCTCAGGCCCTCTTTCCTGAATCTCTCTAAATTTCCCCAAGGCAACTAAAGCTCAGACCAACACTAAACTGTTGAATTGTATTTCTGGACAATTCCAATATTTTTCTCACATTTTACCAATGAAGTTACATTTCAACTAACACAGTTTTACTTTAAAATACCTTTCTTTAGCCTGTTTGCAAGATATTTCAGAAACAACTTAGATAAAAGGGTTAATATAAATAAACATTTTTGCTTGGGTTAACTAAAATATTTTCCTTTAGGTATATGTTTGTTCACAAACAAGTCAAAATTCTATGGTTTTTTAAGAAAGATGCTGAAGAGAATTACTTCATACTTTGCTTGTCCCACGGTCTCTGCAATACATTTTTACACTAACCTCAAAAAGATGGAACTCTTGGAAGATGAACCATAACAACTTTGAAATTTGCTTCACGTGAGTAGAAAATTCTTTTGAAGTCTGATGAGAAATTAAATTATGGATGTTAATGCAATTATATCTTGTTATCCAGTACACACAGTTCTTTGAAACTTAATCAAGAACAGGCATTGAATTTTTTTAAATGGATGTTATTTATTAACAATTAAATAGAGATTTTGCTCTAAGTTACAGTGCTTTTGCTACCTTAAAACACACCGTGAAAAGAACTATAGCTCTTTGATCCACTTTATTTTACCTTACGTATTTTTCACATGGCTTGTTCTATGTGCATGGTAATGAGGATGGCCCTAAAAGCAAAGTTAAACTGTCTTGTTCCAGGCTAAAGGCAGTGAGGAAGCAACCAGCTGAGGCAGCCAATTCCTCACTGTTTGAGACAACTTTCACTTACCTGAGACCCTTTTCAATTTACTAAAGTAAATTCACTCCTGCAAACATCCCAACAACATCAGAACATCTATGCCCACCCATGATGTCCTCCTAGTGCTTCCTTTACAGCAGCAATATCAGGAGCAAGGAGAGGAGCTGGAAAGGAAAAGAGACATGCAGTGATAGGAAAGACATTGTTTGGAAAAATGATAAAAAGAAGGCACACCGAGACTGTAATAACAACCCTTTGAGAATTCAAATAAGTTGCAATTTTGTAATATGACCGTGTAGTAATGTATGTGGTCTTTTAAAAAGGCTGGAATTGAATTTTGTTATATGAATGGAAGCTCCACAAGGCAGAAATCAATCCCATCAATTAGCATCCCCAGCATCCATGACCTTCTTCCACAGCTTACACTGGTGAAACAAGAAGTTGTCAGGTCCCAGCTGATGTCTCTTATATGCATTTATTTCTCCTGCTATAGTATATAGTATACTAACATGTCCACCTTGCTACGAGGTGGGAGGACTCGGAGCTTTTTTCCTTAGATGGATGTGACAATTTGAAATAGGGGTAGCTAACGCATCACTTGCAGGGGATGTGCCAGTTCACCTCCCAGCCCCAAGGGAGCAAATCAGAGCACAGGAACCACTGAAGACTGTATTAAAATGTAGGGAGAAAGATCAAGATCAAGAGAGCTGTTCCCAACACCACAGTGTGAGGCACACTTGGCACAAGAAAAGATCAGATACTTAGTAGGCTTTTTGGTGCTGAAGCCTGTGTAAGCTAAAAATAAATTCCCTGAGCACTTTCCACCATGCACAGGCAAATCTGTCATCCCAAGCAACGGGTCTGACAGACCAGATAGAGCAGATATGACAGACGTAACGAACCGAGATGTGAAGGAAGTAACTGGAGAGTGAGGCCTGGCCTTGAGTGGGCCCAGGTTAGAAAACTAAAAAGAGATTTCATGCTGATTTGGGGTTTTTTTCTTTCTTGAAAAGTATCCTTTCCTTTGCATGACAGAGAAGACAAACCCGTGTTCAGAACAATTACCTACCTCCCAAGCAAAGCCATGAGATATGTATAGAAGAAAGTGCCTTCCTCCAGGTACTACCCTCTGAGAGACATGAGACTGTACTCAAGATCTGGTGCTCCTCAGAAGGGACCTGCACCTGGGGATCTACCAAGCATTTGCTCAGCTGTGACAGCCTTGGAATCATCACCATGAACCATTTCTGTTTCTGGAGGTTCTTCACAATGAACTCATAAATTTTAATGTCAGTTTATCGTCTGCTCCAATTTCCAGTATGACTGACCAAAACTGCAGCCAGGAGGTCTCAAATCAGGTCCAGTACCTTGTGGTTAAACGGAAATTGTTCCTCAGGAAACCACTTTCACAGGCTGAAAGGCAAGATTTGGTGCTGACCCAATGCCAGACATAGGGGTCATAGGTACCTATGTACACAGGGGATGAAACTTCAAGCACTGTCCTGTGCATGCAGGACACATGCAGAATTTTACCACCCAGCATGGATACAGTCCCTGCTAGCCACACCACCCTCTTTCTAGCTGGTGCTCTGGACCAGAGCCTGCTCTGCGTAGAGACAGACAAACCACCACCGTTTTTGGGGGTGCAGGAGAGAAGACTGTAGCACGTGGGCACAAGCCATGTTGTCTTGTGACCTCAGAAGAGAAGGAGAATGCCCACACTAAACAAATGATGGCAATGCAGTGGCTACTGAGCAACCATGACTGCAGTTACCTTTTGCACTTAATACCTACAGTTCCTACTCAACACGGTGCTTGGGAAACTTTTCATTATTCACTTCCGGAGCTTTTAACACAAAAAGTGAATGACTGAACTGTTCCCTCGTGCCATTTTCAGGAATGGCAAAGTTCACCCAGGGGACCTCAAGGACTCTGAAAACTCTACAGCTTCTCCTTTCTTCTGGCTTCAGCAATGGACAACACAGGACTTGCAGAAAACTCAAGAGATTTATAGGGTCAAACTTGCTGTGCCTCCACCAGCGTCCTGGTCTCTATATCACATTTTTGGAGGACTTCTTAGCTTGGAGCTAGAGTCCTGTGCAATGAACATCATCTAGAGCTGCAGTCTGGATGTTACCAGAAGTCCAGGAGAAGGATATTGTGTATCCCATGGGAACACACATTAATTAAGTGCAATCTTCCTGTGATTTCTTCACATAACAGATTTCTTCATATTAGTAATCAAGGGCCTAAACTTCTGTGGCTGACACTCTGCAGGTTTGGAAGAGAGATGCACCAATGTGAGGAAGGTGTAAATTAAACTAGGTCATGTCAAGATCATTCTAATTTACTTCTTCCGGAGCTCACAGAGTTGGCTCCACTTCAGCTTCTGTCTCAAGCACCCCAGCTCATAACTCACACTAATTAAGCCCCTAAAGCAAGATTCCTGCTAATACGTAGGTAGAAATACAAATACAATTTGATTGGAACACTGTGTGACCACCCAGCAGAGATGCTCCATTCTACCTTATAGCCCAGTGACCCTGCAAAGCCAAGAGTGGCACATAAAACACCCAGTGCAATAGCACTGGCACCCATCTGCTTCCTCAGGGAGCTTCTTTGGGCAAAAAGCAAGTGCTCCAGTGGCCCAAAAGCAGGAAGAGAATGGTCAGCACCCACCCCAGGGGCCATCAGGATGAGAGGTTTGTTTTCATCCAGGGCAGGAGCAGAAAGCCCTGCTCAAGGGAACGCCAGGTTTTTTTGGTGGCACCTACCTCCCATGGGCACAACTACTCACTGACCATGCCAGTCCCTGAGCAGGAGGAGCCACTGGCACCCCAGAGCAGCTGGCAGTCACCTCTGAGTGGGAGGGTGCAGCATCGCGCAGGCCAGTGGCCCTGGGAAAAATAACCCATCAATCACTAATGGAGAGTCACAGGAGATGCTCCTACTATGTAGGAGTAGATGCCAAAGAACAGCTGAGCAGGGGGCTGGGGTTTATTTTTAATTTGTAAAGTATATTTGCCTTCCACATGATCCTCTCATTCTTCCTCTCACAGCACATGTAAATAGAGAGGCGGTAAATGGCACAATCAGGTCCCAACAGACTGAGCCACAGCACAGACCACGGTGCTTGCTGCAGCTGCCTCACAGACCTGCCTGCATTTTACAGAGACAACAGCTTCCTTTTCCTCAAACCCGAGGGCAAGGTCAAGTAATAGAGCCTGCTGGGCAACCCCACAGGCACTTTCCAGCCCACACTGCTTATTTCTGCTGACAGATCCATGCATGGCACAGTCCCAGACCACCGCACATTTGGCCACTGTGGAAAACCTCTGGATGCAAACCCTCTTCCTGGGTAGAACAATGTTTCTCTCCTGGAAAGTTTATTGGCTAATCTACAAGGGCTCTCAAATAAATTCTATGAGCCTGTAAATGCTCCCTTGCCACAAAATGGCCTCAGGAGCCAAGGATAACCTGTGTGAGTTTTACCACAGCCTTTTAATAGGAGTTGTGCTGGGATGTGGTGCAGGCTGCTCCAAGGGACTGGAGAGAGGGTAGTTGTGAGCACAGGGAGGCTGAGCTCCTGCCTACAAACATCACCAGCGGCCTCCAGCCCGACTGCCATGGTGGCACTCAGGCCAGCTGGCAGCTGGGGTGTCCCACAGGGATGGACATGGCCTTGGAGGTATTTGTTACCCCTGAACCAAAACCTACCACCCTCTCACGGTCTTGTGTTCTTGTCTTTCATTGCAAAAGACAGGCAGTTATGATAAAATTAGGACAGGCTGCTGCTGACAATTAATTAGCTTCAGATAAGGTGTTCAGGGTGGCCATTGGGAAATAAATGAATGCTGTTTAAACTGGCACTGTAAAGTCCCCCTGGCACACTCTACCAGCCCTCACCCTGCCAGCAGGCACCAGGCAGTCAAGGAAGGGGCCCTCCTGCTTGCAGGGCTGGATCCCCACCAGCACAGCACAGCACAGCACAGCACAGCACAGCACAGCACAGCACAGCACAGCACAGCACAGCACAAAGGCTGGCACACTCTGACAATGAACTGCAGCTTCATAGGTTGCTGGTTTTGTTTTATTTTAAGTGGATGTTTGTTCTAGTGTAGTCTAAAACACTGGTTTCCCTCAGGGAAGGTGAATACCTTTCCAGCATGGCACAAACTCCACCTTCATTCTAACTTACTCTCCACCTCTCCTGTGTGTAATTACTTTATGCAGCAAGAGCAGAGAGTGGGACTTTATAGGTGCTTAGCACACCAAAGCCACACTTCCTGTCTCACATCTATCAGGCATTCACTGGGTCCAATGCTTCCCTGGCTTCACATGGTACTGAAAGAGGGTAGTCTTGAACTGGATGTTAGGAAGAAATTGTTTACTGTGAGGGCAGTGAGGCACTGGAACAGGTTGCCCAGAGAAGCAACTTGGAAGTGTTCAAGGCCAGGCTGGATGAGGTTTTGAGCCATCTGATCTACGTAGAAAATGTCCCAGCCCATAGCAGGGGGTTAGAACTATATTGTCTTTAAGATCCCTTCCAACTCCAAGTATTCTGTGATCCTATTCTTCTGAACTCACCAGTATCCTGAGTAAGGATCTGCTTTTTCATCTTTGAGGTCTATGGAAAGTGCTTGTCCACCCTAGCCACAGCCATCCATCTGCCCAAGCAGCAGCATTTGTGTTGAACATCATTGATGCATGTGCAATTTTGGTAAACTTCAGTTTTTCAGCCTCACAAGCAAAAGTAACTGTTTGGAGGAAAAAATTGTCTTTCCAACTCCTGATCAAAAAACTGACCTTTTTGTGTGGTAGATGTGAGAATAACCAGACCTTGTTAATTCAGCAGTAACAGGAAAATAAATTAGCAGCCATGACACAAATGAAACAGAAGTGACAGCAATTGGTCTGTGTTTTATGGGCTTTGGGTAAGACCACTTGAGCTTAAAGCACATTCAGCATAAGCCAATGCTGCTACTTCCATCTAATGGATGTGGAAGATACCTGCTTGTGCAGGTACCACACCACAAAGTACGGCAGCACCAAGAGTAAATTTAGAATAATATTATAACAGAAAAGCTTTAACACACCTCTCAAGAACCTCATGTTTTTAAAGCATGCAAATCTCATGGGCCTAAGGTGAATAAAATCAGTGGGAAAAGAAAAGAAAAAAATCAAGGCAGGTAAAAATACAATTATGTTTTAATTATACAGAGGAATTCTGATCCAGTAGCTCAGTGTTGCAAACAGGCATTGCAGTAGGCCATGTCCTACTATAAGAATGCCTCTATTTCTCAGCAGCTGCACATAATGTTTTCCCATTTTGTCTGGCCTCAGAAGCCTATCAAGAGCCATGAAATGTCCTGCCTGCACCAGATGCAGGATGTGCATCACTACTTTATAGCTCAAGAGGACTGAGGGGTACAAGGAGGAAGACTCATCAGCTTGT
Organism: Atrichornis clamosus; assembly: GCA_013400975.1. Lineage (NCBI taxonomy): Eukaryota > Metazoa > Chordata > Aves > Passeriformes > Menuridae > Atrichornis > Atrichornis clamosus. The sequence continues at coordinate 32,881 of WBMZ01002869.1, forward strand.
CCCTCTGCTTGGCTGCAGGGCTTGTGGCACTGGCCAGCTGCTGTCCTTTCAAAGGTGGCTCCAAAGGCAGGTGACATCCTTGCTCTGCCCTCAAACCCTCCTCAGTGTGGGAGAAGCTGGGAAAACACTTTTAGGCTTTACGCCCTGCTCAGCTAACAAGGAGTTAAGCAAACTGAACCAACTGCATGAAAGGTGCTTTTAACCACAGGAATCTTGGAGAAATAAACCAAGAAATGCTTTTTTCCAGGATGTTAATCCAAAAACGAAGCACATACAATAGTGGCTGTAGGCTGGATAGCCACAATACCCCTCCAGACATGGTCCCATTAGCCCACAGAGGGATGACTAAGCAGGAGTCAGAGGGATGACTAAGCAAGGAGCAAGGCAGCTCTGTCAGGGCTTATCATAATGCCCATCTCTGAAGCCACCAATGCACACACTATGAATGAAGTAAATTAATAAACACATGCAGTTCTCCAGTCAGCCTAATAGGCTGTAATCTAACCCTTATTTCCCTTCAAATTGAAAGAAAAAAAGAAATCAATAACTGATAGGCAAGCCTCTTCTCATGGGGCAGAAATGCTCACTATAATAGCTCTAAACGGCTACTCCTCTGCATCATGGGTTTTATCACTGCCCTGGGAGGCTGCAATCAAGATTGGAACAGCCTTTACTCACTAACCTGGTTTAAATTCATTAATGGAAATTCTTCTCCATAGCTAGCTAGCCGAAAGGAACTCACCAGCTGGTAAATTTTACAGAACCCCCCATTTTCCTGGAGCCTCATTTAACACCCATTCTCCCCTACAGTCCCAGCAATCCAGATTTCTTCTCACCTGCAGAGCTGAGATGTCTGAGAGAGAGAGGCAGGTGTAGGGAGAGTTTCTGTGCATCAAAAGGGGGACCCAGCTCTGGTCTGGAGGAACTGCCCCATAGCTGCCACTCTCCCAAAGGACAGCCCAAGTTCTGCTCCATGCAGAGGAAAAAAGCAAGCCCAAGTTCCGAAAAATTTAACCCAGTAGCAAATAAACCAGTAAAGGCCCATCAAAATGCTTTCAAATACTAGAGACTTAGTAATGAAACATTCAGTTTAGGAGACAATCATATTTTTTCCAAAGCTGTAAATTATCTCATCAGAGATCAAAAGCGTTCTGTGTCCTGCAACCACCTGGGCTTGCCCACATGCACAGGCCCTGCTTTGGGAAATGAGGGTCTCTCCACTGAGGAGCTGTGGCTCAGAGCAGAGGGATCTCAGTCTTTGCATTGCTACTGCCAAGGTGAGAGTGGCAATAGCCATGGTGGGGCTGAAACTCTCAGGGCACAGGCCTCCCTGGGTCTCCTCTGGGCTCTCTGTGTTTAACACTAGCAACAAATCTTTCCAGCACTTGTAATCTTCCAGGCCCTCAAAGCTACTTCTGCCATGACTTCCAAGTGAGCAGATGGCAACACTGCTGTTATTATCCAGTACTATTATGAGATATTTATTAGTCAATATTTGTGCTGCTCACCATCGGGTTCAGTTCCCCAGAGCTGGGGTGATGGAGACCCCAGGAAAGCTTTGGCGGGACATGAGTGACCACATGAGTCTGTATGGTGATCATTTTTGTGCTACAACTGCTGGCATCTAAGCAATGGAGAGTGAACAGACTGTCACTCCCACTGTCACCAGCACATCTTTTGCCTGTCATACTTTTCCTACCCTAGGCATGTCACTGCCTTCAGGATTCTCCAGCCCTTCCGTGGTGGCCCCAGTCTCCCAGGAGGTGGCCGATGTGCCACCTCAGTGTGCCTTCAATTGATCTGTCAAAACTGCCTGTGAAGCAGCAGATAGCCCATCCCACTCTGGAGACCCCCCACAGCAGAGGCCAGTGATTGTGACCATCAGCACAGGATGGGGCCTGGACAGGCTGCTTGGTAACAGACCTGCAGACACAGCACAGGTGGGCAGCCTGGACAACCTCCTGCATGGTAAGGCCACCATCTGTGGAAGGCATTCTTAGGTTTCCTCATAAAACAACCAAAATATAATGTCTTCTGAACCACGTCTGTGGGTTAAGGAACAGTGATGGCGAGACAGACTTTCCCTGAAGCTCTCAAGTTCAGCTTAAGCTGCAGTGCCAGAGGCTTTTGTCAGATCAGTAAAAAGTATTTGGATGTTGAGACTTGTTCTTAATGCTTCTCTTGGATCTGCCAATTGACTAGGAAAATAACCCAACTCCACCAACTCCTCTACCATCCACCCAGAGCCTACAGTGTCATTTTGGGAGCCTCCTCACTAAAAGGAGTAATTTATGGAAGACCTGAGAGAGGACCTTGCTGGAGAGGCTTATAAAAACCACACCAGCCATATGAGCATGCAGCCTGCTCTGAGCCCAGGCTGCGGCAAGTAAGCGTGGTCCTTGTCAGCATCTGCCTCCAGCCTGACAGTCCCATGCTTCACCACAGGCCTTTCCTGTGGCACTGGCATCACACACAGGGACCTCCGAGAGCCAAGTCCAAGCCAGGCAGGACTTCAGCCTGAGCCGCAGCTGAAAGGTCATGGCAGCACCCCACCACCAGCCATCACACAGAGTGGGCAGAGCAGCAACTGGCAGAGCTGCTTACGGCATCCCAACAGCCTAATTTCAAGGGTAGGCTTTGAGCAGATCACATCACAAGCCATCCAGTTGTCTCTGTGCCCAGCACAGATTTTTTCTGACATTCACTGGGCAGCAGAGGGACAGAATCCAAAATCAGTCCCTGCTGGTGAAGTCATGGAAGCATCCAAAGTAACTTTCCATCAATCTGTTTATCTCTTTTTATTATCTGCTGGTGAGGACCTCCCCCTGCCTCTGCAGCAAGAGGCATTTACTAAAGGAACAGGCCAGGCCTTGGAACAAGGCCCAAAGATGGCCTGTCCCCATGGCAGGAGTCAGCACCTCACCCTTGATGCCAGGCTAGTCCATGCAGTTTGCTGTGGCAGCTCTCCTCCTACTCCTGCAAGTTCACTAGAGATGCTGCAGCAATGTGAGGCCATTCCCAGAGTAACATGAACCAAACAGTGGACTACAGCAAAAAAAGGGGTTGATGATACAGATTTGTCCCCGTGAATCCATCAGCAGCCACACTAGAGCCACTGCAGTGATGAATGGTGCTGGCAAAGCAACAGAAATCCTGGGAGAAGGACATTGACCTGGTAAGCTCTTCAAGCAAATCTGTGAAAAAGGATCTGCAGGGCAGGAGCCCCTGGTCAGCAGCACTTCACAAGAAGCTGCGATGTTGGCAGCACTGCAGCCTGCCGTGGAAATTTCATGTCTGTCACTCACAAATCCTCTTATTCTATTAGAAGGGTAAAAGTTCAACCGGGAATTTCCAAGCCTGCCCACGTGAGTACATTCAAACAGCCAAATGCCAAAGTTACTGCTCAAAGCAGAAATGCGTACTACACACTGGCCAAAACCAGCCAGTCTTGAGATTTACCTGCATTTAAAGCTGAAAAAAATTTAGCTAAAGATTTCAGTTAGCAGAGCACAGTTCTAGCCTCAGGGCTAGGGCAGCCCTGCTTCCTAGAGACAGATTACATATGATGGGATGGGACCGCTGCCCATCTGTGCCCAGGCAGCGGGAAGCAGCGCAAGGCAGCAGCTGCTGGCAAACCAGGAATAGCATCTCTTAACAGCAATATTACAGCGCCCATCTCACCCTTCTGCTCCAGGGAGAGGGTTTGCTAAAACCTGACATTCAAAGGTTTCTTCCTTCACCTCTGCTGGTGCGTGCGTGTGGCGCGTACACATGTCCCTGTGTGCCAGGCGTGCACACCTGTACGCACACACAGAGCCTGCACGGGCACGGGAGCACTCCGCCGAGTGCAGTGCGGACAGCGGGGCCCCGGCACACAGGCATCCTCCTGGCTAACACATACCTGGCTACACGTGGTATTAATGCTTCAGCATCTCCTGTGACTGACTCCCAGAAGGAGCTCTAGGTAATAGTGACAGAAACATTAATATATGCTGACTCAAGGGCTCCACCAGGAGGAAAAACTAGCCCAGATCATCCCCTCAGAAAGGCTAGAAGGAAGATGCTCCTCTGGCAGGCTGGGTGACTTGCAGGGAGGCCACACTTGCTCTTTCAAAGCTTTCATCATTCAAAGACAAGGACGAGAAACGAGGTGGAAATGGATCAGCACAGTGTCAGCCGGCCAGTGGCTGGCCACAGTTCTGAGGTGCTGCCACAGCATCCTCATCTGCTGCAAAAATATTACTATTCCAGCAACACTGAGACAGAGGTTGCTGCCTTCACCCACTTTCCCTTCCCAGCAAGGGCTGGGAATAGTCACTGACCTGCTGCACCCGGCACTGGTTTCACGGCCAGAGCACGGGGCTGAGAGCACGATGTCTGCTCGTGGCCACTGAGAATCAAATCAGGGGTTTTGCTGGGAGGCACACGTCTGCTTGAATGGGAACAGCAGGAGCTACACAGGCCATTTTGGAATTTAAAAGGTGGGATTCTTCCCATGAGCCTCAGCTCCTATTGCAGCCTCGAGAGACAGGTTTCTGCTCATCTGACCATTGCAGAGCATGAAACAAACACCTCCAGGAAGCACCTTCTCTTAGTCCCACTGGCTATAACAGTCTCTTATAGTCCCACTGACTATAACAGAAGTTACACACCAGCCTTATATTCCAACCCAGAGCACACAGACCACGTACACTTAAAGACTGCATCACAATTTCTCTCCCACACACACCCATCAGGCTTTTTTAAGCATGATGGCCACAGCATGAGACATGCAGTCATACTCAGTTTGTCTGCCAGAGACCTCAGAGGCACATTGGGTTTCTGTCCAGGACCCAACACTGGTGGGAGAAGGGACCTTGTGCCCTTCATGCCTGTCTCAAGCACAAAGGGGCTGCAGGGACAAGACTTTTGAAGGGCGCTGACACAAGCAGGTGTGAAGCTCTGCCAGCTCTGACTCAACTGCCCCGTGCTCGGCTTCAGGCAGGTGCCTGGCCAGGCCCAGCTCAGGGGCTGAACCCCATGCTGCTGTGCCCAGGCAGTCAGGGTGCCTGCCCCAAGGGCACGATGCCCTTGGTATATCAGGTACCACCCACTGAAAATACATTTTTTGAGTGTTTCTTCATTGAATCTTAGGAACTCCCAAGAGATTTCTACTTGAGCCAGAAAATTCCAATTTAAACAAAACAAAACAAAACAAACCCACTTGTTTGCTCCCTAGACTGCAAAACCTTTTCCCAGGAACAAGAAACAGTAAGAACTCCAAAAGTGCAAGACAATGTATGGAGCATTCATAACTTTCTCCCACAACCCAAAAGCTGTGAATACCGACTTCTTCTGTCACATCCCAATTTTATCACTTTGGATTTCACAAGGAAGCATGTAACTTGTAAACAAAGGCATGGTCCTCTCCACGCTCAAATTTTATTGAAACTACACACGTATTTTACACACAAATTGAGTGGGAGTTGTACCAGACTTTGGTATCCTTATACATTTACAGAACCTGAGCACATTGCAGTTTCATATTGGAATACTCTCTATACTCTCACCTTAATTCACAACACTCAAAATAAATGCTTTCTAGTACTTTTAGTGACATAATAATAGGTTCCATTGCTCCAACAACAGACTCATTTACAGTATTTTCTCCTTCCCCCCTATGAACTCAGTAGTTCCAAAAGGTGCTGGGTTTCCCCAAAGTCCAAAGTTCTCTTGCAGTTGCAGGATGTTAGTGAGGGCCACCAGTTCCAGCTTCTCTCTGTATTCTCCAAGTTCCCCTCTGCCCTCCTCCAAGTACCTTATGTCAAATGATGCAGGCTTCTCTAGGAAAAAAAAAGCTGTCCTGTTTCCACGCTCAGTACATACCCATGATCTTTTACAGAGACCAAAAAAGAAAGTCAATTTTGCTGCTTACTTCTACAGCAGGGACAGTTGTTCACTAGGAACTATGCTAAGGCAGGGGACCTGTTTCATGAACTCAGGTACCCAAGGCTATGGCTGATCTGGGCTGGCAGGGAAATAACACACCACTCCATCACCGATAACCCTGGGCTGTCAGCTCACCTCCTGCCAGGCGTACCAAAAGCAGCACAAGATGTTAGCAACAATAAGATTTACAAAAGCTCTTTCACAAAATGCTGAACATTATGAAAAAGGCTTGAGCGTAATAAAGCAGAACCCTTTGTGTAGCTCTTGTACACTCATCGCATCTTTGAGAAAAAGAAAAGAGCCTATCTGTTTGCAGATAGACCACCTACAACTGAATAGCATCCCTTCCACCCCACGTATCACTGCAGTATGTTAGTCATTCTCCAGTTGCTCCATTCTCTGTGTGTGATGTCAAAAAAATTACAGTTTTCAGGCACACACTGGAACACACCGAAAACCAAACAACAGTCGTTTGTAAGATGCTGCTACTCCATACTACTTCAGGGCTTGGTTTTGAAAGGTTTAATAGCTTATTTCAGAAGCTCTTCTGTGACAATGGTTCCAATGGCTCACATTAAACCCACAACCTGACGTACCTCCATACATTACTGGGTGCTTCCTTACAGCCCAAGTAGTATGTTTGAAGCACCTCAAGGGATAATCCCTTGGAATGGTATGTCTTCTCACCCCTTCAATGCACAAGTGAAACCAAGAAGGGGAGGGTATCAAATCACCCAGCACGACAAAGGGAAGATGGACAACACCCAAAGCTGGCTGTTCCAGTGTCAGATGCTGATTACAAACACAGCACAACCACAGACTGCTTAGTAAGGCACTTGATCAGTGAAGCAGAGAAAAACAGCCAGCACAAGCCAAAGAACTACAGGATGTGGTTTTTCTCCACTACTAACAGATGTGCCTTTTCAAGGACCATTCAGAGTCCACTGACCTGTTCAGTAATAGCTGTTAGACAAAAATCACATGTATTGGAATTAAACACCTACCAAGACCCATCAGTTTTCCAACCAGAGTAAATTTTTTCAGATAGAACCCAGGTTAATGGGGAGATCAAACTTTATTCCTGGATTTAATAATATTTTATAGTTCAAACCTTATTAATGTCTTCCCACATTCCATTATTATTTTATCTGCAGCAGGATGAAAGGGAAGAGCTTTTACTCTAGATCAAATCTATAAACATGAAAATAGAAAACATGAAAATAATTTATAGCAACATTTATACATGGAGTGATACCTCATCTGGTTTTCAGATTAAAATACCATAAGATGAGGTAAATATGCAGTTTGATTTCTTAAAACACTACCAGAGTCTTAAAAAAGTAGTAGTATCCAGGTAATTTTTAAAGACAGCAATGATAGCAGATGAGTCAAGGGAATCTTAAAAAGGCCATCCTTTTACAAAGCCATATAAATTTTTTACAAATGATCCCCCCTTTTTTTTTCAAATGACACAGAGAGAAATATATTTACTCTTCTGATAAACAACATGAAAACCAGGAAAAAAATCCCAGTAGACTCTGATTCCATGAGAGGAAATTAAGCCAACTTCACAGCATAAAGGGAGATGAGGAGAGGGAAACAGTCACCACTCATTTGCCAATTTGTCAAAAATCTGCATCCAGAGTGAAGACATTGTCCATTGTTTCTGCCATAACAGCAAACCGTTGATATTCTGAAACTCGCTTCTCAAAGAAATTTGTTTTTCCTTCCAGAGAAATATTCTCCATGAAATCAAAAGGATTTTCTGCATGAAAGACCTGAGGGAGGAAAACACTATTACACTGGTGATTCTGACAGGGAAATAATGCTTTAAAAAAACCCCAACAAACAAGAGTCAAACCCTTTCAAACTAAACCATCTCTGGCTACAATATCCTGTAGGATCTACAGATAGTTCTATGGATCTATCTAAGCAAGTTCAGTACTGCTGCTCTCAGGAGTTTGGTCTGTGATGAAGTTCATCTGTGCAAGGTGTTTGTTATTCTTTGAGGACTGCAGCACTTGAGCACAGCTTACATTTCCTGTTACAAACCTGCCGAGCAGCTGAAGGGAAACAATGCCCTAAATTGTTCTTGCTCTTTTAAACAGAGAAGCATATGTACTAATGCTGTGGTTTCAGCTGTCACTCACAGAGAGTCCATGTGCTAAATATGACCTGCTCCCAGGCATGATAAGACAGGTTTCCTGGGCTGCACTGGCAGGCCAGCATTTCGGGCAACTGCATTGCTTACCTTTGAGAACCCAAGCTCCATTAGTAACCGGTCTGCGACAAATTCAATATATTGTTTCATCAAGGTGCAATTCATTCCAATCAGACCTACAGGTAATGCCTCTGTTAGAAACTCCTAGAAGTTAAAATACAAATGACATTTAGAGAAATTAAATTTAAGAAGAAAAAGGAGAGAAGACACCTACGTTTCACAATAACACAATTTCTGATGTTCCATGCTCTGCAGGAAGTTGTCTGAATAAATAACTTCCATCACTAAATTCAACAAGTATCTTCTGTTTTCAGTAGCTGTTTGTATCTTCCTTTATTTTTAGTCTGTTACTCTGGAAAAGACATGAGGATTTTTATCACTGTCCTTCTAATATGTCTTTTCCACTTCCCCAGTGTAAGCTTCAATGTAAGCTTAAGCTCCAACTTCAATAAACCTACAGACCATACTACTGGGAGCAGGGACAGATCCAGAAATCACCAATTTTCCTGGCTTCCAGCCATTACAAAATGACAGATCAGAGAGGGCAGTGATATATATGAGTGATGAACCCAGTCATGTGTATGTTCAGGCACCGATGCAATACTGTCAGTGAGACAAAGCTGGGGCATTTGTCATCATCACAGCAGTTAGATGACAACAGAAAAGAAAACCAAACTAAAATGCTGCCAAACACTCAGCAGTGCAGAAATCTGTACCTGCAGATGGGTAACACTTCACATGAAAGAACCTGACATTAGCCTCAGGAAAAGTCAGAACCCAGCATGTGGCCAGAACAGACCCTGCCTTCTCCTGAGGATAAGCAGAGATGTGTATACAATAGGGAGAAACAAAGGTCCTGAAGGGAAGGTGTAAACAAACTTTTATCTAAGAGACAGTTACAGTTGGACTAAATGTTTACTGTAGTTTCCTTCCAACTGGAACTATTCTATTCAATATCAAATAAGACAGTTTTTCTTCCTTTCTGTCATAAAGGAGGAAACCAGCTGCCAGCTTCACCTTCCCCCAGTTCCTTGACAGCTGAATCAGAAAGGCTCTGACTCTTATTGTCACCACTAAGGAAGAGGGAAAGAATGGTATAAGGCATCAGGGATCCAGGCCTGAGCCAAGTATCAAACATTGAATCCCAAAAGTTAGAACCGAATTTGTTTCTTTTCAACATCAGACTGGGCCTGCACTGCCCACGACGCTGTCGCAGCCAGGATTACCTGCTCAATTTCCACAGCATTAGTGATGATCTCGCGGACCCGCTCCTCTGACGGTCTGTTCACTAAATAGTGGAACATTAGACAAGCAAAATCACAGTGTAGACCCTGAAATAACAGAACAATGAAAAAAGTCAGTTTTCCCCTCCTCCACAGTCTGCTCTTATTTTCAGGCAGCCTCATTTGGGTTGAAGCTTCCCAGCCTCTTGCTTCTTTGAATGTCGTAATGTTATCACACGTAGTGCACACTTTCAGTTTACAACCCAGCAACCTCTCAAATCCAACACGTGCCCCCTATGCCAAAATAATGCCCAGCACACGTTGCTCACGTAAAATTTTTCTGAGGGCTGCTCTACTGTGAGGGATCCTACCAGAGCCCTGCTGGGTCTCTGCCTCCCATCAGGGATGATTTTGCAGAAAGACTCCTACATCAAGACCTGCAAAACTGCCTGAGAGTTAAAATAGGCTGTTTACCTGCTCTTTGCTTCGAGATACTTGGTTTAAATTCTTTCAGTAGCATTTCTTCCCTTGCTTCTCCCAACAGCATTTTCAGAAATAAAGACTCAGATTGGTTACAAAATCCAAGATGAACAAGTCATCTCTGCCCCAACTAAATTCACCTTCAAATTTCACCCACCTATCCTGCACAGAGCCTAGTAAACTGTGCTCCTTTTCAGGATTTCCAAAAAAGTCTCCAGCCAAGACAAGACCATCAGGAGACAAGCAATCCCTCACAGTCTGTGAGGGAGACAACAATCCCTCACCAGACAGCCTTGCTGCAAGGCTTCCCATGGTCTTGTCCAGGGTAACATCACCAACAGGATGCAGGATGTGCCCGGCTTCTCCCATGAACCAGTGTGCTCTGCTGACTGGTGCTCTCACCAGCTTTGCACTTTTTAGTATCAGAGATGCCCTAGCTCAAGAACAGCCCAGGAACAGAGCCTGCAGCTCAAAAAACAAACTAAGCGTTAATCATTTATCTGTTCGGGTGCATCAAAAAACAGTTTGTAGTTTTCCATTGTGGATTCTTTTTACTGCCACTGGGTTTTGATGCAGGTGCTGTGTGCACCAAGCCTTAACCTTCGTAACAGCACTGCGGTTGGACTTATGCCAGCAGAGCTCAAGGAAGTTTTAGTCTTTTGGTGCTTGACTCTGCAGAGAGTACAGTTACACTTATTCACCTGCAAGTGATCCTTCTAACAAACAAATCCTTCCTCGCTCAAATGCATCAGTTCCTAACAACACACAGAAGACACATGGAAGGTGAAAACTGAAGAACTATTTGTTTTTGCTTACTTATCACTTTCTTGAAAAGTGTCTTTTAAAGACATATTGTAAGATGTCTCATTTCAAATCAGTTTATTTAACCCGTGAAAATTACTTCCATTATGAAAAAGCTCTTTACAATTTAAGATGAACTCTGGTAGGTTACAACCACCAGCATATTTATATTGCATACAAAACTGGTCTTCCCACTTTTTCAGTGCTGACAGAGATGTAAGTAGTGCACTGCACAGTCCCCAGTCATAAAAAACAGCTGCCAACTTTCAGGGAGAAAGGAAAGAGAAAGGAAGGAAGCAGTGAAAAGAAAGGGCACTTGGCAGCACATGGCCTGTTGCATTTGGTGTGCTGACATGCAGCCCCTCAGACACCTCACATCTTAAGAAGTGTTCCCCTCAAAGGCAGATCTGTAGCTCCCCACTCCTAGGAGATTCTATCACTGTGCAGCAACACAAGAACATGGAGAGGAGTGATATCTGCTGCTTCTGCAGCAACCTGCCACAGCTGGCCCGATGATGGATGCAGGCAGCTGTCTGCAAGCTCTGGGACCCACAACTAGGAGCAGGTGGAGAGTGATACTTGGAGCCCACTAGGAGCAGGTGGAGAGTGATACTTGGAGCCCACTTGAACCTGCCTGAAGCAGCTGTGGCACAGCAAGTCTCAGAGGCACACACTATCCAGGTCCTTGCTCCAGCCAGTCCCCACTGCAGTTGGGGACCATGCAATTCCACCCCACTCCTTGAGCAGCTGGACCTTTGCCTCCTTTCACAGTGCAGGAAAACAAACATCCCCTTCAATCTAAAAAATCCACCTTTTTGATAGTACTGTGTGCTGGTTTTGGCTGGAGTAGAGTTGGTTTTCTTCATGGTGACTGGTATGGGATTGTGTTTTGGATTTGTGCTGAATACAGGGTAGATAATATAGAGATGTTTTTGTTATTGCTGAGCAGGCCTTACACAGAGCCAAGGCCTTTTTTGCCTTTTGTACTGCCACACTGGCAAGGAAGTTGGGCGTGCATGGGAGGCTGGGAGGAGACACAGCCAGGACAGGTGACCCAAACTGACCAAAGGGATATTCCATACCAAGTGACATAATATTCAGTATATAAGGTGGGGGGAAGAAGGGGGAAGGCAGGGACATTTGGAATGATGGCATTTGTCTACCCAAGTCACCTGATGGGACCCTGCTCTACTGGAGATGGCTGAACACCTGCCTGCCCCTGGGAAGGAGTGACTTAATTCCTTGTTTTGCGTTGCTTGCATGTGGCTTTTGCTTTCCCTATTAAACTGTCTTCATCTCAACCCACGAGTTGTCCAGCTTTCACCCTTCCGATTCTCTCCCTAATCCTGCTGGTGGGGAAGGGAGAGAGTGGTTGCATGGGGCTTGATTGCTGGCTGGGGTTAAACCACAATTGGGATATCGCTAATATTTATGTTTACTCCCTTTAAAAGCAGGCATTTCTGCTGAGGGACCCAGCAGCACCCAGGCTTTAAGTTCATTAGTGCTGTTTGCTGGGTAGAAAACTGGCTGGGATAGCCAGGCCAAACAAGTGGTGGTGAATGGAGTTAAATCCAGTTGGCAGCCAGCCACAAGTGGTGTTCCCCAGAGCTCAATTATGTTATACTTGCTATAAATATGTTACTGGCCCCAATGGCCAGTCCTGTTTAATATCTTTATTGATGATCTGGTAAAGTGGATTGAGTTCACCCTCTGTCAGTTTGCAGAAGACACCAAGTTTGGTTGGAGTGTTGATCTGCTGGAGGGTAGGAAGGCAAAGGGATCTGGACAGACTGGATCAATGGACTGAAGACAATGGAATGAGGTTCAACAAGGCCAAGTGCCAGGTCCTAAACTTGAGTCACAACAACCCCATGCAGTGCTACAGACTTGGGGAAGAGTGACTAGAAAGCTGCCTGGCAGAAAAGGACCTGGGGGTGCTGCTTGAGAGTGCCTGAACACGAGCCAGTGTGTGCCCAGGTGGCCAAGAAGGCCAATGGCATCCTGTCTTCTGCAAGGAACAGTGTGACCAAAGGACCAGGGCAGTGACTGTCCCCTGTCCTTGGCACTGGCGAGGTTGTATCTTGAATCCTGTGCTCAGGTTTGGGCCCCTCACTACAAGAAGGACATTGAGGTGCTGGAGCATGTCCAGGGAAGGGCAACAAAGCTGGTGAAGGGTCTAGAGAACCAGTCTTATGAGCAGCAGCTGAGGGAGCTGGGGGTGTTTATCCTGGAGAAGAGGAGGCTCAGGGGAGACCTTGTTGTTCTCTACAATTACCTGAGAGAAGGTTGCAGTGAGGTGGGTGTCAGTCTCTTCTCCCAAGCAACAAGCAACAGGACAAGAGGAAATGGCCTCAAGTTGCATCAAACGGGGGATTAGATTGAATATTACAAAAAAGATCTTCATGGAAATAGCTGTCAGGCTTCATGGAAATAGCTGCCTATGGAACAGGCTGTCCAGGGAAGTGGTTAAAGCATCATCCCTGAAGGTATTTAAAAGACATGTGGACATGGCACTTAGGGACATGGTTTAGTGGTGGACTTGGCAGTGTTAGGTTAACAGTTTGATTCAGTGATCTTAAAGGTCTTTTTCAATCTAAATTACTCTATATAGGCAGGACACTGCTTCTTCCCTCTTCCTCTGTCAAGACTATGGATTCTTCACAAGTATANAGAAGGTTGCAGTGAGGTGGGTGTCAGTCTCTTCTCCCAAGCAACAAGCAACAGGACAAGAGGAAATGGCCTCAAGTTGCATCAAACGGGGGATTAGATTGAATATTACAAAAAAGATCTTCATGGAAATAGCTGTCAGGCTTCATGGAAATAGCTGCCTATGGAACAGGCTGTCCAGGGAAGTGGTTAAAGCATCATCCCTGAAGGTATTTAAAAGACATGTGGACATGGCACTTAGGGACATGGTTTAGTGGTGGACTTGGCAGTGTTAGGTTAACAGTTTGATTCAGTGATCTTAAAGGTCTTTTTCAATCTAAATTACTCTATATAGGCAGGACACTGCTTCTTCCCTCTTCCTCTGTCAAGACTATGGATTCTTCACAAGTATAATTCTGCCCTTCCCCTGGAAACTAACTTTTCTTCCCAAACAGTGTGTAGAACATACCACATTACCTCATCTCTGCTAATAAGTTCATTGGAGAAAGTCAGTCCAGGCATCAGGCCTCTCTTCTTCAGCCAAAATATAGCAGCAAAGGAACCCGAAAAGAAGATGCCTTCCACTGCAGCAAAGGCAACCACTCTCTCACCTGTTTAACACAACACATTTTTCATTAGACACAAATTACTGCACTGCTCATCAGCAAGATGCACCATTTGCATCAGAGTGATGCTGGAGAGGAGCAATACCCTTTGCAGTACCAGGTGCTGTCTTTGACCACATCCTTCAGCAGATCCTGAGGCACAGAGGGTCTGCAGACCCCACAGCACTCAGCCACAGGCAATCCCAGCAGAACTGAAGAACCAGGGCACCCACTGAAACTACCACAGGTGAGAAGCAAAAGAATGCAACTGTCCAAAGTGGGCAAGACTTTAGTACTCCATTATCTCTTTCTCCTGACAGGCAGGAAAGCAGCTGTGTAACTGACAGACAAAACTGAAAGAACCAAGCTCTTATAAATTAAACAAAAAACCCTACACCTCAATTTCTGCCTGTTGAGAATCTACGTAAAACCATATTCTTACAAGAGTGAAAGACTACAGAACGTAAGTCATCAAGACACAAATAACTATTTGTGTTATCCCACCTTTCATCCAAGGAATGCAAGGCGTTATTGGTACCAGTTCTCCCTGTTCTCTACATGTATGTATGTCTTCAGACTACAAGACCATTTGACTGGTTAGTGAAGACACATAATTTCATGTACACTACTTTGAACAACTTCACAAGCTCATGGTGTATGTTCTAACATGAAGAGCTTTTGCACTAAGTGCTGGTGCCTTTTCCCAATGAAAACTGCATAGAATTTTGTTTAAAATATAAAATAACCCCAAAATAGCCAAATGTTCCACTTCCTCTATGAGATACAAATGCCAGCTGCTGGCTCATCTGAAGAAATTCAAGTTAGGAAAAAAGCATGGAGACCAATACAAACTTACAAGTATCACAGAAATTATTAAGGAAAGAATTTTTCTGGCAAAACTAAAAATCCCCTAGGTTACTTCTATAGAGGAATGGAGAAAGGCTGCTCATACAATATATGTTTAATGAAGCACAAGACTGATTGTGAATCTGGGTAAAATTCATGAAGTTTGGAGGCAGGGAACAGGGGGTACACTGCTTTTTGAGTTAGGGAACCTTCTGATTCCTGGCACGCCGCACCCTGGTGGGAGCCGAATGAAGGGATGATGAAGGGGCTCCACAAACAGGAAGCAAAGCCAGACTGGGGAGGCAGTGGGAGCTCCAGGACAGAACAATGTACATCTACAAAACAGAACACCTCTCAAACAAGAGCTGTGAACAGATGCTGCAAAAGAATGATGTTCAAATTTATTTTGTTCACCAGGCCAAATCCCTTCACCTCATATGCTTTCTCAAAATATAGAGATGTTTGCTTTAAAAAATTCACCAGAGTCCACTCATGATGCATTTCAGCTACAGCACACCCTCCAGAGTCAATATTGTAAGCTGAATGCAGAACACTGGAAAGGATGCCCTGCATCATGCTGATAGAAGCTGAGCCAGTGTCCCAGCTCTAAAATGAAATACAAAATCTAGAAACCAGGTTCCAGTTGCAAACCAGAAACACCACAGAGAGATGGTTCTTGCATCTTTTTTGTCCAGGCTCAGTGATGCCTCAGGTTACAAAAAACCCCATGGATTTGTCTATATGAATATGAACACAGATGTCTGGACTTGCAAGACTTCAGCTGCCCAGTTCTGAACACTGAGTACAAAACAGGAGCCAACTGGATTATTTTGAAATAATCAAAACTATAAAATAAGGTCTGCAACCAAAAACTGAGGAAACCAGGGCTGTTTGGTATGAAGAAAAAAAAAAAGATAAATCTACAAGCATTCTTCATAACCTGACTTCAAAGGGCATTGCCATTGCTGTATTTCTTTAGCTGAAGATAAAAACAAACATGTTCACCAGAAGTTGCTTCTAGTTCTTTAGTTAAACCAGAGAGCCAGAAGGCACTACATCTGTGGACAATTTCATTTCGGAGGAGTTCCAGGGGTGCAGCTTACTCACAGAAGATTAGTCTGTGATATGCAACAGAAACAAGTTTTTAAGAAGCTACACACCAAAAGTGGATTCTTGGTCTTCAATCCACTTCAGAGCCCAGTCTGCTTTCTTCTTGACACAAGGCATTGTTTCAATAGCATTAAATAAGAAATCCCTATAGAAGAAAAGAGAGACAAAACACCAAAATGGTGATTTCTGTAAATCTGCCCTGGTTGTCCCTTCCAGCTCCACCACGCAGAGGATCCCGTTACACGAGGCTCTGAACCACCCCAAGGAAGAGACCATTCCCACCCCAAGGGGGTGATGATCTGTCCTGGTTTTCTCTGGGACAGCGTTCATTTTCTTCCTAGTTGCTTGTACAGTGCCGTGTTTTATATTCAGAATGAGAATTCTGCTGATAACATACTGAAGTTTTAGTTGTTGCTAAGCAGTGTTTACACTAAGTCAAGGACTCTTCAGCTTCTAACCCCATCCTACCAGCAAGCAGGCTGGGGGGCACAACAAGCTGGGAGAGGACACAGCCAGGACAGCTGACCGCAACTGTCCAAAGGGATATCCCACACCATGTGATTTCATGCCCAGAATATAAACTAAGGGGAAAGCTGGCCAGGGGCTGCTGCTTGGGAACTGGCTGGGTATCAGTCAGCAGGCACTGAGCAATTGCATTGTGCATCACTTGTTTTGTATATCATTATTTTTGTTTTCTTCTTCTGTCCTATCCAACTGCCTGGACCTCAAACCATCAATTTTACTTCTTCCCCCATTCCTCTCCCACCCCGCTGGGCGGGGGCAGGCAATGAGTGAGCTGCTGTGTGGTGTTTAGCTGCCTGCCAGGTTAAACCACAACGTGATCTCTGATAATGAGGGCAGAGGGATGCAGATGTGCAGAAAACAACAAATTCAAGGGCTCAGGGGAGGCGAGCTGTGAACTCAAACATCCCATCCCAGGAGTGCTCACTCACCAGACCACACTGCCTCTCCAACTTGCAGCCAGCCACTTCAGCCTATCCACTGAGCAAAAGCTCATCCTGCCTGACTCCACAAAAGGAACTGGACAACTCCCAAGTGCACAGACTCTGTTCCCATACTGAACACCTGAAAGGAAACCTTGCAGTCCTCCCACTGTCACCAACACAGGATGCCACCATGGGAAAGCAAGCTCTGCCTGACCATCACCATGGAGTCTTTGAGGGAAACTGCTGCTTTTCAAATGTATTACTGTTTGGACTAGGAAGTTCTTCAGACAACAAAGGTGACAGGGCTCTCCAAATAACCCAGTCATTCAAAAGTAAGCAGTTCAAATTCTACTAAAAAGCACCAACAACAAAAAGGCTGAAAGGATGCAATACATTGATTACTGTATATTAGAAATACCAGTTTGATCATAAGCACTCAATTTCCTCAGGCTGATCCTTGCTGATGTAAGAGCAAGCACAACAACCTCAAGAAGCTCATCTAACCTCTAATATTTCACATAGTCCACACTTCAGCAATGAAAGATTTATACAAATATTAACTAACTTTCCAATACTCCCACACAAGCCTTGGTCAGTAACACTCCTCTCCATTTTGGGGGTCAGGCGTGCAAGCCTTGAAAGCTTTAAGGAACCTTCCTCAACTGCCCCAGTAAGTCAGTATCAAATAGAGACAGCTGATGCTGCTGTCCAACAACAGTGCCACTGGCCTAAGTGACAGACTTCCCAGGGATCTGTAACACACCCAGAGGTTTACCTTTTCTTGGGATCTTTGATGTAGGTGTCTATGAGCAAGCTGTACATCTCTGAGTGAACATTCTCAATGAGAATCTGAAAGCCATAGAAACAACGAGCTTCTGGGATCTGCACCTCCTGACTAAAACGTGCCACCTACCAAAACCAGAAAGCATGGCAGTAAGTACAACAGAACAGAGTCCTGCAGGACACTACTCTGAGCTTAACAGGAGAGACAATAGATCTCTGCTACAGAGACGGGATGGGAGCAGTTCAGTCCTACTTTGTTCACAGATACGTCAATAGAATAGCTGTGGTGCAGAGGAAAATACAGCAAGCTAGCTAGAAGTAAATACATCTGCTATGTATATTGGATAAGACATGAAGCATGAGGGCACATGTACACAGGAGAACAGCAAAATACTGCAATAGTAAACACTTCTACTGAACAAAGCCTCAGACTTTTTGTTCATCATAAAAAATATAAGCAGTATGACATAAGACATGTTCATGCAATACATGCACATATATTCTACACATTATAAATATTCAAACACTCAAGATTTAACCTGGGCACTTGCAGGCAGATACCACTGCTAACCTGTGGTGAGATATTCTCCAGCCCAGAATAGATCTCAGTAGGAAGAATTCCCCACCTTTTTAGCAGCATCCACCTGCAGCCCTAAGAGATTCTAGGATGCCATTCAGAGATAACAAAATGGATTTTACCAAAATGAGGAATACAGACCATGGCACCTCCCTACTTCTCATTTAACGTGAGCACAAGAAGAATCATCGGGTTCTATTAATTCATTCAGAAATGCACATCCCACACCCAAGAAGGGCCTGAACTTAAAAATTATGTCCTAGACTGATGTGATTTGGTATCCTGATGACCAAGTTGACCCAATTTAACTCAAACACTGCTCCCAGAAGAACAAGCTGCTTGTTCCACTTGGCAAAGGTGAGATGGAAAGAAAAAAAATAAGTACACATTTAATGAATCTATGCGTTAATGTGAGAAAGCCAAAATGAGAAGTCAATAAGACAATAACATGACTAAATATTCCAGTCCTCTGTAAATCTTCCTCACCAGGTTTTCATTTACAATTCCATCACTGGCTGCAAAAAATGCCAGAACATGAGAGATAAAGTATTTTTCATCTGCTTTCAGCTTGTTCCAGTGAGGAAGGTCCTTTGACAAATCAACCTAATGAAAAGAAAAAAGAAAAACATTATTGTCCTTCTGGGTTTGTCATTCTGTAAGAACAGAAGCAGTCCAGTCAAGTGACCGAGGCAGTTTTGGCATTTTCTCTCAAATCTTTACATGTAGAGAATTTAAATACTTGTGACTGTAAAAGGCAACAGACACAATGCAAACTCTGTTGCACAGAGTCTCTCTGCAACAGTAACATCATGTGCTGTTTCACAGTTTACACTTTTGTAATTTGGAATAAAAATCAGTGTCTATTGAATATATAAATAAATGAGATTTTGAACAGCATTAGTATGTTTTTGTCATGAGTACAAACATGTACCAGTAAGCAGAGCTCACTCTGAGACACTTAAACTTTACTTGAAATAAATTTGTAGGATTCAAGAAAGCTATTCCCAAGAGTGTCAATAGATGGATTGAGGGGACTTTTGCCTTTGGCAGGTAATCAGCCTCCATCCTGTCAAAGAAGCGCACAGAGCAAATGCTATGTAACTGCTCTTGTCTATCAGACCAGACCCTAGGCATGAGAGAAAACCACAGCTTCCTTCACATGAGACTTTTTTGTTTGTTTGTTTGTTTGTAGGATTTCCGAACCACAGCAGCACTTAATTGGAGCCAGATGTGAAAAATCTGGTAAGAAGGTACAAGTATAATAGTAAAAGGGAAATGCTAATAAGGCAGAAGTTCAAATGCTTTTTCTGTAATGGTTTAAATGAACCTCTGCTGCAACAGGGCAGCAAGCCTCCCAGGTAGGCAATGGGATACTACCTCTTTGAACAGCTGCTCCTCATCATCCCACAATGCTTTCTGGTCTACACAGAGCCTGCCACTGCTTTCATCTCACTCCTCTGCAGTTGCAGACCACTGCTCACAAACAAACAACGGCTGCATAAGGTTCGGCTTGGAAGAGCCAGCTCCCCTGGCAGCTGATCTCTCCATGCAGTGCACTCGTCAGAAGCCTGCACTGCTGCAAGCGTAGTGAGCTGAGTACTGCTCAGGTCTGGCTAACCAGCAGCCTTGGCAAACGACTTACAGCTTGCATTACAAAACATGGCAAGCACCTCACCAGGGCAATCAGGGAGTCAGCTAAACACATTTTTAGCAAGCGTCCCTGATTAACACCATCCCTCTGGAAATTTAGGTGCCTAACATTAAGGAACAGCATGACATTTCCCAGAGCACCTTACGTGGGCAAGGAGTTAGTTGCAGGTTCACAGACCAAAGCAGGGTAGGAGCTATCTGACCACAAATCAGAGCTATTTGACTTAGGATCATTCTATAACCAGAGAAGCACCCCAGGATAACAACTCCACTTCATCCAAAAGTAAACACCTAAAATAGCTCTGCTGAACTGCCCTATGGAAGCAGCTTGCTTTCCACTGTTGATGAAGAAAGTTCTGCTTTGGTGCTGGCACCTCGTGTTCAATGCAATTAACTCCAATCTTTACAGCACAGAAGCCAGCAGCAGAGCTAGGAAAGATGTGCCAGGACTCCAGGGGTCTGAGCGCCAACCCACTGGTCTCAGGGCTCACCTCTTCTGCTGTCCAAAAGGAGGCCTGAGCCTGCTTATACATCTTCCATATGTCGGGGTACTGGATGGGGAAGATGACGAACCGGCGGTGGTTTTTTCTGAGAAGAGGCTCCTCGTCAAGGTCCGGGCCATTTTCAGCAGCACTTGATGAGCTCTGAAAATAAAGCACAATTCTGCTTAAAATTACCATTACTTATTCCTCCTCTTCCCACTATCCCGAAGGTGTGGTTTGAAGTCCACCCATGTCACACAGACGCTCACCTGCCCACCTTGGCTGGATACACTACCCATCCCGGGGGTACATGCCCCCTCGCCCTCCATCCGTGCTCCGGGCAGCCCTGCGTGTGCGCCCGGCTCTGCCCAGCACAGCTCACAGCTCACAGCTCACAGCTCACAGCGCACAGCACCCGCCCCCTGCCAGCTGTGCCAGCGCCAGGAAGCGCCCGAGACCCATGTGCCGTAACAAAGCCTTTCTGCAGCACGAGGAGGAAATCTGCCCTGGGAGACAACATCCACTGTGCCAGCACACGTGGGGAGATAGATACGTGTGAGGTCACTGCAGGGTGCTGCAACCTGCAACCAGCACAGCTCTGCCACACTCACCATCCGGGTTACCTCCCGGCCATTCGCTTTACACTGAGCCGTCAGGGCATGGACGGACTTTCTTACAAAAGCCGTGACATCACAGCAACTGATCCCAAATGATAGAGGACGGCCCTGTGCCATGGAAGTCTCAGCACTGAGGTTCGTGTATGCAATCCTGTGGCGAGCAGAGGGCAGCCCACACATCAGAGCAGGTCTGGAGGCGGCTCTGGAGGCTCTCCCTCGAGTGCTGATACGAACCCAATGTGCCTCTCTTCCCAGCAGCTGGCAGAAGGAAAACCTCTGCCTGCAGTCACCCATCTCCACCGTGTTCCTTCTGTGCGGGCTCCCAGAGGACAACCACACACAGCTCCTCCTCAGAGAGCTCCCAGCCCAGCCGAGGTGTGGACATTTAGGAGACAGGCCCGTGAAAAGTAGCAGAGAGGGCACTCTGAACAGGGCCTTCACCTCACCTCCAGCGGGGGACATCTGCTCCCAGGATCAATGCCAGGCAGCATCCCTGCAGGCATGTGACCAAGCACCTACTGGAAAGAACTGCTGTGAAGAGCTGTGAGGACAGCATGCTGCAACCTCATGCTGGTGACTCACACTGATCAGAAGTTCAGCCTAGAAAGCAGGACACTTTCCTGGGGTGGTTCTGAGACCCCACTGACACTGCTGTAGGGGATAACTAACCACAGGCAGTATACGAGGTATTACATATAATACAGCAGGGAAGGGGAACTGAAGGTTTAGAACACCATTGTTTCTGCCCTCCTGGAGGTGTCAAAGTCCCTTCCCTACCCATTCTGCTTGTAACTACTCACATAATAAAAAGCATTCCTTTACTTCAATTTGGAAAATACCCTCAATAATGCTACTCATATTTTAAAAAATAAACAAAATCCAAACACACATGCACATTGCATAGCTGGCATAGGTATCACAGATGCCCAATGAAAACACATCAGGGAAGCATATTCTGGGTTACAATTCTACAACTTTATTATATTTTTAAATATTACTCAATTACATGGAACAAATTTCCTAGCATCATCTTGCAGAGTATCTGTTGAAGGCCATGAGAGTCCAAGATCTTTTTTATTTCCTAGGATGCAAAGATGGTTGCAATGGATGCATTAGAATTGGGAGAATTTGGGCTTGGCAGGAGCAGCACCTTGTCTTAGCACACACTTTCTCAGGGCCTGCTGCACAGGCAACATCTCCATCTGCTTCTGCACCAGCCATCACCCTTGAAAATGGGAACACCGCAAAAGTCTACCTTGTTAGCCCAGCCACTACTGACTCACGGACAGCTTATTGTCCTCCAGGACCCCCAGGTTCTTCTCTGCAGAGCTGCTGTCCAGCAGGTTGGCCCCCAGCCTGGGCTGGTGCCTGGGGTTATTCCTCCCCATGTGCAGGACCCTGCATTTGCCTTTGTTGAATTTCTTAAGGTTCAGCTCTGCCCATCTCTCAGCCCTTCTGAAGGGCTGCACAGCACTCTGGGGTATCAGCCACTCCTCCCAGCTTTGTGTCATCAGGGAGCTTGCTGAGGAGGCGTCTGCCCCTTCAGCCAAGTCATAGATGATAAGTTAAACAATCCTGGGCCCAGTATTGAACCCTGGGGAACACCACTAGTGACAGGCCTCCAACTAGACCCTGTGATGCTGATCAAGCTTTGCCATTCAGCCAGGGCTCAATCCACCTCACTATCCAGTCATCCAGTCCACACTTTCTGAGCTTGCCTATTAGGATATCATGGGAGACACTGTCAAAAGTCTGGCTAAAGAGAGGTAAACAAAATCCACTGCTCTCCTTTGTCTGTTCAGCCAATTGTCCCATCACAGAAGGCAATCAGGTTGGTTAAGCACAATTTCTCTTTGGTGAATCCACGCTGGGTACTCCTGATGACTGTCTTGTCTTCTGTGTGCTTAGAGATGGCCTGCAGGATGAGCCATTCTATCACCTTTCCAGGCATTCAGGTGAGGCTGAGTGGCCTATAGTTTTAAAAACTGTACAAGTATTTTATTCTAAATACATGGTTTTGGTTGTTGGTTTGGGGCTTTTTTTTAATTTTAGAAAAGGAAAGGTCAGCCACAGAGACTACATCATATTGGAATCTCCTGCTCAACCTACATCCCAGCTCCCCTATCACCTTCGGGATGGAGAGGAGTTTCACAGGCAGGTTCCTTTGAAAGGAGCCTGTCATAGGCAGGCTCCAAGTTGGCAGGCAGGCAGCTTCTCTAACTCAATTTCAGATGCATGGCACATTCTGATCACTGCTGGGGCTTCTGAGCAGCCACCACCTTGTGCTGAAGGAGCACACTGTACTTCCTGCCTTGCCTTCTTGGATCCAGGGGGCACTGGCAGGGGTACAAGAAGGAGAAGGTAACAGTCACTAGGTCAACACTGCCTTCAATCTGCACCCTGGATCTTTTTCTTAATCCTGTGATGGTACATCAAACAATCAACACTCACCTTAATGACAAAAGGCACCCAGCTTATAATGTGTATGTGCTTCATTCTGTTCAAACAACGTGAGCCAAACGCTTAAAAGAGCTGAAGCTAGTGGGCACAGGCCAACCCCTGCTCCAGCAGGGTCAACCAGAGCAGACTGCTCAGGGCCCTATCCAGACAAGGTTTCAGTATCTCCAAGGATGGAGACTACACAACCTCTATGAGCAACCTATGCCAGTATCTGACCACCTTCAGAATAAATAAGTGGGGTTTTACATGCAAAGGGAACCTCCTGTGTTTCAGTGTGTGACCAATGCCCCTAGTCACACCATGGGGCACCACTGAGAAGAGTCTGACTCCATCTCCTTTATTCCCTCCACCAGGTATTTACACACACACTCATGAGATCACCTGGAGTCCTCTCCAGGCTGAACAGTTCTGGCACTCGTGCCTCTCTTAGATGCTGAAAACTCTTAATCATCAGCCCTTTGCTGGACACACTCCAGTACAACATATCCCACTTACTCTGCAACAGCTAGAGACAATCTCTTCTGGTGACAATAATAAACCAAATGGACAACAAAGACTGCCTAGGGGTACCAAAACTCCTTCCACTAATTTCAAGTTCAGCAAACTAGGAAATAATTAACATATATACACACATACAACCATCGCCCCACAGCAACAGCTGCTGGGCTACAGGTGCAAGTATCACAGTTACATGCCCTGTATCAGCTGTAGCCAGGGAAAAAGCTAAAGGTGCTGGCAGAGCCAGCACTGTGATGTGGCACATACCATGGAATGGTACGTGACCATGAACCCTCACGCACCCCAGTAAGAGGCTGCAAGTGCCTGCCATGAGCTCCCAAAGCATTCAGGCCAGCGCATGCCATGCCAGCAGTGAGACTGGGAAGGCCATCAGCACTCCTGGGAGAGACAGCTGGCACTGCACAGTGTCTGAGGAGCACAACACCCGCTGGTTCCACAGGACTGACTACCATGTGCCTCTTCACTGCAGGTGCAGCACATCACTGTTCAGGGGGAAACAGTAAGGGGTTACTTAGGCTTATATTTAACACAGCACACTTGTTTTCGGGTACTCAAGTACTGTTGAGGCACAAGGATTTGGGAAGACCTCGTGGATTTCCCCCGCACTAAAGATCCTTTACTCTCGCACACCTGAGCCTGGTTTAGCGTGGTTATACTGGGAGGACACCAGAATGGAGCTCAGACACCTCCCGGGGCAGACTTTCCCGGTCCACAGGCCCTGGGAAGCCAGGAATATCACCAATATCCACGCCTGCCTCCATGGCAGCTCGGGACAGAGGAGACGAGCTCTACCTTCCCGGTCCCGGCAGGCGCAGCTCTGCAAGCCCAGAATTCCCGGGGCGGCAGGGCCGGCGCTGCCCGGACCCCGTGCCAAGCATCCCGCGGCCTCCCGTTGGAGGCCCGCATCCTCTGCAGGTGCCGTCAGCGCTCCCGATCCCGGCCGGCGTTCCGCGTCCCCCGCAGGTGCTGCCAGCGGTCCCCGGGGCCGCGGAGCCCGAGCGGTCCGGCCTTGCCGAGCCCGGGCGGGACAAGCGCGCGGGGGCGGCTCCGTGCCCTTTCCAGGGCTGTCCGAAGCAGCAGAGCCCAGAGGCGGGGGGAGGCCGGGGTTCCCCCGAGGCGGGGCGGCCCGGCGGGGAGGCAGCGCAGCGCCCGGCGGTGCGGGAGACCGCAGGCCCCGGCCGGGCAGG
>WBMZ01002870.1:0-54730 GCA_013400975.1 Atrichornis clamosus
TCGCCGGCACACGCGTGGCCGCGCTGCGGTGCCGCCGGGCTGGGCCGCAGCCGGGCGGGGACAAAGCCGAGCAGCCCCTTCCCCGCGCCGCGCCCCCGCCGCAGAAGGGGCCGGGGGTGGCACGGGCGGCGGCAGGGAAGGTCCTGGGACACCGCGGTCCACCCGGGTGCCTTCGCTCCCGTGCCGAGCCGTGCGGGCTCTGCAGGGCCCGGGGGCTGAGGCGGTCAATCCCCACCCAGCTGCTGCGGCCGGGTGCGTTTTGTGACCCCTGAATGCTGTTTTATCTCTCTCGCTCTCTGCATCCCCAGCCCCACACTTGGTGTCCAGATTTTTCCTTCTGCGTGCTGACAGGCCCGGGGCATGGCTTATTTGGCCTCCAGGTGATTCCCAGCAGTAAGTGGCTACTTGCCCAAGCCACTGAGCCGTTCTTTGCTGGAACAGCTGTAGATAGCAGTGATGTAAATGGTATTGCTGCAAGCCCAAATTGGGTGCACTAGCTCCTGGAACCACGCACAAGGTACTGGGTTCTTTCTCCTTTCAAAGTTTATTTTGGTTAGAAGGGAAAGGCAGCGAACAGGAGTGCCAAGCAGGGAGAGGAGACATAAAGACTCCTTCTAGCATGGCTGTTAAGTTTGGCGTCTCTGGTGGCCTTTGAGATATGAGATACATATGATAATCTCTCACACAAGGCTTTGGGGAGATTGGTTGCATAATAAAGGAGGAGATTTTCAAATCATTAGCAGGAGATGCTTGCGTAGCCTTGTTTAGCAAGGTGTTTATTTTGTGAATGATTTGTGGATGTTTTCAGGACCTAGTAGCACATCCCTTCAGAGAGATACTCTACAAAAATCTACAGAGCCCAGAACTGTATGTATTTGTCAAATTTTAGGGGCAATCCTACGCTACATTCTATTTCCTTTCATCTTAGGTACTACATTTCTAAGTGTATTGTTTTCACCCATTCAGCACACAGAATTCATAATATACCTACTATTAAATAAGACATTGTACTATAATGTGTCTGTGTTTTAGGAATTTCCCATCAAGAACTGCCTTCACACATGAGTTTCCACTAAATTTTTACCTTGAGGACAGATCATATTTTCATTACAGTATCATAGAAATCAGGGATAGAAATACAGAATAGGTCATCTCCAGGGGGCAGGATATAGGATGAACAAGATAATTCCACGAGTAATAATCTCTGAGGTTGCACCCAGCCAGACTAAGTGTCACTCCCTTTGGGATTTTGTTCCATGCTCTATTAGACATTGCCTAAGGAAAGCTTTCCATCCAGTTACTTCTAGCACTTTTATTTTAAATTTCTTCCCACTACATACAAGATGAGGACCATGTCAAGAAGTTGCCTTTTTCATAGTTGAAATGTTTGACATAGAATCAGAGGATCATTAAGGTTGGAAAAGACCTCCAAATCATCAAGTCCAACCCTTGACCAAATACCACCATGCCCACTAAACCATATCACAAAGCATAATGTCTACACACGTACAATAGAACAGAAGGAGGAATTAAAAAGGGAAAGCAGTACCAGTTTTCATGTTCTATACCAAGGCTGACCTTCTATATTCACAGTCTAGAAGTGATTCTGCACTTCGGATCTTGTTGGGATAGTCTCAGAGGGAAACAAAAGGAGAGAGGATGGTGTGTTGCTGGTTGACTGGATAAGGCCCAGAGAAGAAAAGCAAAGACATTTGGGGTGGGGATAGTACCAGCCTGAAATAATTTACCAGTGTTTGGGGTTTCTTGGTGTATTGCCATTGCTTACCAATTTTTATTTATTCTTAATATATATAACAATTCTAGTAGTAATCACTCCCACCTCCAGAAGATTTCTGCCTTCCTTCTCTGCCTGGCACTGTGATTAGCTATCACTCAGGTAGGCCTCAAGGAAAAATGCCTGATAATGTACATGAGAATTCTGCTATTAGTTCATTTTTAATGCCCTGAAAAGCAACTAATTTCTATGCTATTACTCATTTAAATGCTACCCACTTTCAGTGACTGCAGTAACTTTATTTGGATAAAATTACATGAAGATGCTTGTTGTGGTGGGCTTACATTGCCAAAGTTAAGCAAGTGGCATTCAGTATATAAAGTCCAAAGTCTTTTCATTAAAATCTTTGAAGGCAGATAGGAATCTTTACTTCATTTGGTCATCCCTCACTTTGAGATTTCAGAATTCAGCCTTGGGACCTGGAGTTAAGTCCCAAAGTCGTACACAGAGATAGGCTAGAAGTGTTTTCAGGCTTACTTATTTAGACTTGGGCGTTTGCTTCACGTGAGCCAATAATTGAAATCATCAGGTAAAAGGCCCTCAATAAATACAGCTCAGTTTGCAAACACTTGACTTTTTACTTTATTTTTTAAAGGCGTTTCTAGCCTATCCTGTCGATCATGTTCACAAAGGACCATTCATAGTGGTTTTCAGTGACTAGTCAATCTGAATGCAGCATATTTTAAAGATATATAAAATTAAAAGTTCAGAGGAGACAGAAATAGCATCGGCCAACACAAATACACTTCTGTACAATACACACTGTACAGACACAGCAAGTAATCAAACCTAATGATCATAAGACCAAGAGAGATCTCCTATTGCAAGTTTACTTTCTCTTACTTTTTTTCTCACCTACCTGGCTCAGTTCAGAATTGTTTGGCCCAGCAATACTTAATGAGTACTTAGCAAACAGCACAATGAGAGAATCAGTTCTCTTTCATGCAGACATACTATCACTTTTCCCAAGCAGGTTGGAATTTTTTCTTTGTATGTATTTATGAGGTGACTTATAATACAGCATTCCAGATATTGAAGACATCTGTATCATTAAAGCCTATTTCTTGCAAAAGCCCTCTCCCCACTCAAATCTGTTATTTTGGGATGTGTCCCTGAACTGTGAATACACTCCTTCACATCTTGGCAGAATTCTTAGCATTTGTAGAGCATTTGGGTTTGTCTTCAAAGTGATTTGCTAGCATGAGCTAATGTATCCTTACAACACTCAGAACAGTTGGTATATTTTATTATCCTCATTTTATAAGTTGGGAAGCAGCAGCAGAGAGGTAAAAAGTCTGTTCTATCATCTTTATTCACATTTGATTACTGTCTTAATCCGTGGATAGTTCCACTGCTTTCAGTGGGAATTCCTGCACAGTAAGATAGTATTTGATAGGACTGAAAATCACAGTGTCTTTCACAAAGTGATTTGAGCAAGGCCATGAAGAGAGTTTAGTGCAGGTTTAGAACTGAGATCTCTTTCTCAAACACTCTTTTGTTTCACCCACTTTCCCAGTTTAAAAACAAAACCCAGAACTTATCACCATATCTGTCATTTTTCCACCGCCCAAGCTAATTTGCAGTAGTAATAATGATCAAGTAGCCCCACTGTACTGATGTTACATACAATACAAGTTGACACATAACACAAAGAAAACTCACAGGACTGACGCAGTTCCCAATTTCTTATGCTATGAAAATGACCACCTTTTTGATCTCCTAATTTAACAATTCAAAGGAGGTGGATGAAAGGCGTATTTCATATGAAAAGGTTTCATATGACATTCAGCACTAGGAGGAAGGTAGTACTAAGCCTGTTTCAAGATACAAAGCCACATCTTGGTTTGGTTTTTTTTCATGCTGTACTCTCAGCATGAAACGTGTACTCTCACAACATTCATTTCTATATTTTCACAGACAGATAAAGAAAGGTACATTAATTTAGAGAGGCCTCACTAAATTTGCTCTGTTAGGTTAGAGGGAACTGGGTATTTTCATCTTCCGGAATCAAGTTATTTTGTCCACTTTTCCTTCCTGCTTCTGCAAAGACCTCATATTTGATCAACATATGTGATCACCAATTCCTGATCCAAGTCTCCTCATAAACCTTAGCTATCATTGTGTAGTAGCCTTTTTAATTGTAAAATATGGTGGCTTATTTGAGCCTTTACCAGTTTGTAGAACCCTGAATTTGGATTTCCAACCCGGACTGGATTTTCACACACTGCTCTGTTGAGAAGAATGGAAGTGTTCAAGGTAGCAGCTACTTACGACAGAGGGAAGTGTACAAAACTTTCCCACCTCCTATTGGCAACAACTCTGATTCTCCAGCACTTTTCCTCCCCTTCCCTGCCTCTTTTCCAGCTCTTTCTCATCTTCTATTTCTATAGCAGGAATTTCATAAATCTCCTGCTCCTGGGAGGTAAAATCCAATGTCCCCTACCCAGCAGAGTAAGCGCACACCTGCATTGTCAGTGTCTATGACATCAATGTGATGAAACTGTAATTATGTTTCATTTTGTAAAAGACACACTGGGTCATTCAACTCACACATTTCTAGCTTCCCTAGACTCTAGCCCAGCATCAGAAGGTTGGCACTGAGAGTTTCTATGATAACAGGGGTATTCTGTGCTTGAAAAGTAATTTGTGGTACCTTAGGTAACCAAAAGGG
The DNA here is from genome assembly GCA_013400975.1 of Atrichornis clamosus. NCBI lineage: Eukaryota > Metazoa > Chordata > Aves > Passeriformes > Menuridae > Atrichornis > Atrichornis clamosus. The sequence continues at coordinate 4,467 of WBMZ01002870.1, forward strand.
CTGGAATAGGAGAAAACTGCCTGCAGAGGTCTCTTGTCCCCAAACACGGCCACACTAGGCTTTGTCCCTGCCATTTTCCATTACACTTTCTTACACAAATCCAGGACCTGTCTTTATTTCTTCATTTATTTTATTTACTTCCATAGCCCTCTTCCTTGTAGACTTCTTTACAGACCAAAATCTCTAAGGCAGGACACAGAGGCCCATGCCAGGCCCCTGGGAGCTGCTGTCAGAGTCTGTGGTAGGAAGGGCGCTGCCAGCACAGGGCTCTGGTTCCTGCTCCCAGCAGCACAGCATCAGGCTGGGAGGTAGACCAGGGAAGCATGCCCCGGCAAGGCCAAACAGCCCAGGCCTGCAGGGCTGTACTGGGGCCACTCCACCTGGGAAGCTGTTGCGCCAGGGTGCTTTACCTGCTCCGCCTCCCCACTTCCTCTGGCCTGCATATTTTGCAGCACGCAGCCTGTCTTGATGCCTCTTGTACTGAAATGTTTTGAGCAGTGAGGTCTCAAATTCATCTGGGTAAAAAAACATGTTTGATTGCTTATAATTTCTATAGGAATAAGCATAAGAAACTGAGAATCAGATTTTCAGTAAAAAAAACCCAAACAAACCAAACTTCAAGACAGGGAGAAGGTGCTATATTTTAGTCTATATAAGTAGTTCCAGTGGAAAAATCTCACCATTTTCTCTTACTGTTCATTTAGCTTTCATTCTGCTTCTAAGCTACATCATCTCAAATATCCCAGTAGTTCACAAAAGTTATACTTTTAAACCCCTGGCACAGTGTCCAAACTACAGGTTTTTTGTTTCTTCACAATATTCTGTGAAAGAGGAAAAAAAAAATCAATTCTAACTGCTTGTTTCTGCCAGATAAGCTCCACTCTATATTTTCAATTATTTTTAACCCTGTTTTTAAGGAATTCAGAATAAAGCCAAGTTCCGTGAGAAATGTGAACTCCTATTATGATTTCTACTCTAGAGCAAATCTTCTACACTTATGGTTTTGTCTCTCAAAAGATAATTGTCAGTATTTCCATCTGAATATGCTTGGTAGCAGAAAGAAAAAATTAAAACCAAAATGCTGAAAATGCAAAATATGAAAAAAAAATCCACTAAATGTAGGATACTATCAAGATACTTTGTAACTTTAAAGGAGAAGGTAAAACAAAGTATTTATTTTCTTTAAAATACAATTCAGTGACCATACACAAAGCAATTTTTTCCTTTTGGTTCAACAGCACTAATTTTTCCTATCCATTTTACTAATATAGAGCAGGAGTAACTGCAGCCACTCTCAGAAAGCGCAAAACTAATATAAGTAAGAGAAGGAAGGATCTGGCTCCTACAATTCAAATCTATCACTGGTGGCAGCTCTGTTAGATGTGCTCTAAAACTACTGCGTGTGAGAGAAGAGGGCAAGTTAGGCTCAGCAACTTGGTCTCTCAGCTGTCCTGGCTTTGAGTAGGAGTTTGTACTGGACATCTTCTGAGGCCTTTCCCCACCTGAACCTCTAATTGTGCTTTGTAAGTTCTTTTCATTTCATCTTCATTGGTGAATTTAGTGGGAACTGATTCAGGCTTTTCTAAACACACTGGGCTTTTGGGGTGGTTTTTGTATTGGAAATGATTTTTTTTTCAAATCAAAATGTTATGCCCTCACTTCTCTTTGCATGACCATTCAAGCAAATTGTATCTACCTGAAAGAACTGTTACACTAGTGCATCTACTTCACTACTTGCCTCTGTGTAAAAGTGAAAATATAAGAGAGGAAAAGCAAAAAACACCAGTACTCATAGTCACAAACCTAAACAATGTTCCAGATAGAACTTCTAATTTTAAAACTCCATAAAAACCAGCAGTCCTCATTTATTCAAGGACAGACTTTTCTCTTTCATAAGCTTTGCTTTCACAAGTTTGGTAGAATGTAGAACAGAGACCTTTCTGAGAACAGAGAGGAGGAAAGAAAGGATTCTCCTCTTAGACCAGTGTTAATCTACACATTTGACCAAAACAGCCCCCAGATTGCTCTGATGGTACAATCAGATGACTTGGGCTCAAGAATGTTCCTATGCATGCCCTGCCTGCATGAAGAAACAGTGACATACTTCATGGTTAATGCTGGCTAGGACACAGCCACCAGCAGCCCACTTTCTCACTTTCCTGTCACCGATTCTGACACTGTATTGGCCTCTGATTTTTCCAGTCAGGGCCTATGCTTTACACCTTTTTTTTTGCTTTCCTTCAGAAATCCTCCCAACTTGACAGAGGGGGAAGAACTCTTTACTTGTACTGTCCTTTTCGTAAAAAGGCTGTAGTGAATAGAAAGCTGAAAGTTACCAGACTGATGACCCCAAAATGTGAGATCCGTTCTAAGTAATGTTTGGAAACAGCACAACATCAGTCACAAAGACAAGGAGGTATTTTCAGGGTCACTTAACAGCCATTGGAACGCTAAAGGCAGCAAAAAATTTAGTGTTGCCACCTTTCCCCATTTTATGAAAAGCCTTCTGCTCCTGAAGACAAATCATGGAATCAGAATGGCCTGGGTTGGAAGGGACCTTAAAGATCATCTAGTTCCAACCCCCCTGCTATGGGCAGGGACACCTTCCACTAGATCAGGTTGTTCAGAGATCCATCCAACTTGACCTTAAATCTTTCCAGGGATAGGTCATCCCCAGCTTCTCTGGGCAACCTGTTCCTACTCTTTACCACCCTCACAGTAAAGATTGATTTCCTAATATCTAATCTAAACCTACCCTCAGTTTGAAGCCATTTCACCTTTTCTGACAATACATGTCCTTGTAAAAAGTCCCTCTCGGTCTTGCTTGTAGGTTCTTTTCAGGTACTGGAAGGCCACAATTAGGTCACCCCAAAGCCTCCTCTTTTCTAGGCTAAACAAATGCAATTCTCTCAGCCTTTCCTCACAGGAGAGATGCTCCATCCCTCTGATCAGCTTGGTGACCCTTCTCTGGACTCAGTCAAACAGGTCCATTTCCTTCCTGTGCTGAGGACCCCAGAGCTGGATGCAGCACTCCAGGTGGGGTCTCACCAGAGTGGAGCAGAGGGGCAGAATCCCATCTCTTGCTCTGCTTTGGATGCAGCCCAGGACACATTTGGCTTTCTGGGCTGCAAGTGCACATTGCTGGGTCATGTCCAGCCTCTCACCCTCCAGCACCTCCAAGTCATTCCCAGCAGGGCTGCTCTTGTATGTTCATTCCTCAGCCCAGGTGCCACACTTTGCACTTGGTCATGTTAAACTGGATGAGATTCCCATGGGCCCACTTGTCCAGCTTGTCCAGGTCTCTCTGGATGGCATCCCATCCTTCAGATGTGTCAACAGCACCAGCTGGCTTGGTATCATCTGCAAACTTGTTGAGGGGAAAATCCCAGTGACTACACTGTAATTGCAGAGATATGCCAGGGATTGGGATTTGAGTTCTCTTTTCTTAATGGAGAAAAAAGTCAGCTGCAAAGACAAGAAAACTCTAAGTGTCTGTTTTATTAACAATACAATCATTGCTTTCTTCTGCATCTTAGAGAGACTGTATGGGAAAAGCCTTGAGAAACTCACAGGAAAGATAAATTTCTCATCCCCAAAGGCTGCAATCGCCTAATTTCCTACAAGCTGTGAAAAACAAACTGAAGGGATGAGCGGGCAGTTTTCAGTAGCGTGCTCAAACCTTTACTTCCTAAATTGTAAAGCTGTAACTCCCAGAAAATCCACACTCCCTACACACAGCGTTAAGCCTTCACTGTTCAGATCCATGAAGGCAGATGCTGTGGCACCCTGTGAGCCCACAGGGCCACGGAGGCACACACAGGGGCTGGGCGGGAGGGACACTGCCCCTACCCTTGACGCAGGGATGGGAAAGAGGGCGTAAAACAAACAAACAAACAAAACCAAAAAAATAACCGCACATCACCTAAAAACCAACAACCAAACAAACCCAAAAAACGCCCCTTACCGAGGTGTTAATCCCCCCATCCCACCGCAGCGCTAGGCAGCGCAGGGAGACAGCGCCTGGCCCTCGGCTGCGGTGAGAGGAGGATGGGGATGGGGGACAGGAGTGCGGCGCTCCCTCCCCCCGCCCGCGGCGGCTGCTGCCGTCAGAGCTGCCTGCGTCAATGCTGCCTCAGCGACACGCACCGGGGCCCTGCGCTCCCCCACCCCCCCGCCGCTCCCGTGGACGGGTTTTTTTTCTTTTTTAATTCTATTTTTTTTTCCCCTCAATGAGACGCCTTACTGGGATTTATTTATTTATATGATCCCGCTCATGAAGTGGGTGCCGTTGGCACGTTTAAGGTTCCTTTGTGCGAGGGGGTTTCCATCTTCCCTCCCCCATTTTTATTTTTTAAAATGATGATTTGAGGAATAATTGCTATTTCATCTATATCACGCACGTCCCGTGTCTCACTCGGACGCGGGTCCCCTCAGCTGCCGACCCCCCCGCACACCTTCCTCACTTCCCCATCCCCTTCCCCCCCTCTCCCTGTCACTGCAGCGCACAGGGAGATTGGAAGCAGGAGGCTGCAGCAGCACAGACTCAGCTTACTATATTATAACGGATTTCCCTCTCTTCCCAGAAAAGCAACCCTTTTTTTTCCCCCTCCTGTTCAATAGCCCACTCATTCAGCATTTGTGTATTATCTGCACACCCACCATTATTTCTTCTCTTACCGCTGCCTTCACCACCCCCTCTCCACCACCCCCCTCCATTAATCATCAAATCCTGGGCTCTAAAGAATAATGGTTTATAAAATGGTTGCTCTGTGCATGTCCTCAGTTGCATGCATAACCCCAGCCTTCTGTCTGTGTTTTTCTTCTGCACATCAAGGTCAGAGGGAAGGCTGGAGAGCACAGTTAAACCCAAAACTTATTTATTTGCATTTTCTTCCCAACTGTCTCCTTCCACCCCTTTTCTTTTCCTCTGGAGAATTTAATGGCAAAGCTCCCCGGATTTCTGTGGGGTCAGGCCTTGCCCTACTTCAGCATGTATCTGTGCTTAGCTCGGCAGAGAGGACAATATCCCGGTCCTATTAAAGTCAATGGCAATCAGTGAATTCAAGCGTCACTGGATTTGGCTGGCAGAGCAAGCACAGCCACACTCTGGCCAAACCCTGCCCCGTTTCAATTCAGCCTAACTGCAGCATTGCCAAGCTGCTGCGAAGCTGGCTTGTGATGCTGGCACAACGCTGCCCTCTCATACAGGAATCCTTGGTGACGTTAAACAGCTGGAACAGATCCTGCACCTCCCTGCTGCCGCCATGCAAGGAACCAGAAACTAGCTTCTACCTCCTGGCACCTCCCCAGCAGATAAGGGTCCTTTGAGGTTGAGATTGGCTAGATAAATTAGAGCAGCCTAAAGACTATATTAATTTATACTGCAAACGAGCCTGGTGCTGTCCAAGTCCCAGTGGTATAAGGCACAGCCATTTCTGCATCCTCCCAGCTGCACTTACCCCTGCTCCCCTCCACTTCAGGGCTGGGTATATTAACAACTGTATGACAGCAGATCCTTTTTTCCTGTCAATCCAAACCCCAACAGTTTCAAACAGTTTGGTTCTGTACCTCCAACTACCGTGAATAACCATTTTGCTTCAAAATATAAGGAAAACAAATTTTAAAAGTGTAAGTAATTAGGTCCCAAACTAAGCTTCTGAAAAGAGAAAGGAATCTAACAACTGAATAACTTGTGCACAGCAACAGCTTCACTGTACATTTGAAATTTATCATTTGCATTTATACAAGAAAAAAAAAGAACCAATCCAGTGTCATAAAAACAATGCTGGATGGCAACAAGGACCCTCACAGCAATAGAAATGCGCTTATGCCTTTTAATACCTGGCTTATACATAAAACTGCATTTACATTACTTCTTTATTTACTTAATTGTGTCAGTGAAGATGCTCAATAACTATCCATTCAAGAGATAGGCCACAAAGCTACGCAGGACAGAGGTTTTTAGGGTCTCAACTAACTCATGACTTGCCATATCAGATATGATGCAAGCAGCTCAGCAATTTATCCCAGTCACAGGATATTTGAGGAAAGGCAAGCATTCAGAAGGGCTCCCCCAGAGTCCCAGGGATGGCAAGCAGCCTGACTTTATCCACGATCATTTACATTCTACCACTCTGACTGCCCTTTCTTATAAGTTTGGGGGGTTTTTTTAATATTTTATATCACTGCAGCAAAACCGCCCTTGGGATGCAGTTGCACGTATTTTTCACATTACGAGTGATGCAGCTCTCAATATCCAAGTATGTAAATGGGAGATGGGAAAAATAGCATGCACTAGCACATATTAATAAGGGTGACTTTACTGTTCATTTCCCCACATTAAAAAGTGACCTTGTGAGAGCAAGGGAAGCCATTGCTGGTGTGTGCTGCATGACTCTGCCGGTGGAGAGATGCCTGCGGAGCGGGAAGGGGCCTGCTGTCTATGCAGGAACAGTCACTCTGTCCTGCCAGCACGGCAGAGGGGAGCGGTGCCTGCCTAATGGACAGGGTGGTTCCCTGCCTTTCGCACAGAACACGGCACTGCACTCACTAGATCTGCCTTGGGAGAAGCAGGTTTGAAACCAGTCAGCCTTTGCTCTGCCTTGGGAGTTGCTCCAAGTTTTTGCCTGCAGATTGCAATGCTAAATTGAGACCATTATTTTGCATTGAGCTATTTTCATCCTGAAGTGCTTTAAAGGCTTAGCAGATATGCAAGACTATGGTGCTATATGCACAGGAATCACTCCAGCTACTAATGAAATGCAGCCTCCCATTAACCAGAGTCATGTGGTTCCTGGTCCCTGGGTGTGATGACTGCCAGAAGATTTTGTTTTACCCACATGAGTTGAGTCTGATTTTTGGTTGGTGGAATACTTCATGCCATTTGAAAAGGAAAACTGTCAGGATCTTTAGATAGAGATAAGTAGATATAGACAGTTACAGTCAGCCCTGGATTTTGGAACACCACCACTGAGATAAGATGTTCTCTGGAGTCTTGCTTTGTTCCACCACCCATATTAAATACTAATTATCAAAACAGTCCTCCTTCCACTCAGTGGTACAGAGAGCTGAGCCTGAACATCTAGAGCCTTTCACTCATGGGGTGGTTATTCAAAGGCCTCCCCAGGGCCAGATGTGAATAAAATACCACGCATGGTGTTTTGGTGATCTATAGACAATGAATTAATATTTTCACAGCAGTTTCCTGTGGACAGGTGCCTGTGTGAGTAAAGCGCTACACCCACATCCACAACTGGTTTTAACTCACAGTTGACTCTTCTGTCTAGAAGGGGCAAAAAAAGTGAATTACTGAATATTTACCGTTATGGAGAATTCATTTTAAAATGCAAAAAGCACAATGAAATATAAACTGTGTGCTAAAATGAATGCTATAGCATCCACTTAGTCATCTCCATACACCTTTGTATAGATTTCACACACTGCATTAAATAAACATGCTTCCCTGTCTCTAGCTAGGGTAGAGAGGGAATTGTGTGGTGAAAGACGTAATTTGTACATTAGGAAGTCTCTGTTGCCAGATCAGCAGCAGCAGCACTGACGTCTGTACTCTCTCGCTTTGTTCCTGCTGCTATAAATCAAAATGACTACAGTCCAAATGCCTCACTTGTTTAACTATAAATGCACTGTTAGTCAGAAAAATCAACACCAGGAGGGCTCTAGATGCATGTATTTAAAATTATTAAACAGAGATTGTTCAAAAAAGGGAAAGAACAAAAATTATGAATGTATGGTTTCAACAACAACAAAAACTTTTAAAGGGTGGAATCCAACAGAGCTGTAAAAATTTTCTGTCTATGGGCACTGATATAGTTACCAAATGAACTATCAAATTTGTCTTTCTTGAAGTGCATTGGGATTTTTCTTTCTTTCCCAAATTACTACAACCTCTTTAGAAGCTTATTTTCCCCTATGTCCTCATATATTTTCCTATTTGTGCAAACTACTGGAAGGAAATTTAAAAAGGATGGTTCATATTTTATTTCCCTTTATTTATATGTCTGTGTTTAATAATAAATACAAACATATCTAGCTCAGGCTGTCCCATTTTGGGGGGAATTTTAGAAAGCTAAATATCTCCCTTACAGATGAAATGAGCTCCCAAGGCCTATAATACAACTTAGATCCATTCCAAGTTCTAAAAGAGGATTTGATATTTACATAAAAATGGTGGTGCCAGTGTCTGCTGCTGACCTGTTGTTGGGGGCGAGCAGGGGAACTCCCACCCTAACACCCACCAAGAGCTTAGAATCATTATAGAAATATACAGCTCAGCTTCTTGAATAAATGGAAAGGGAGCAGCAGAAATTAAGCAGGTAACCTTCCAATACCAACATCAGCTCAGCTGAGCTGTAAATCCTGCGTATCAGGCAACACAGCCAGAAATATGCTGATCTGTACTTCTGAAGAGGAAATAACAGGATCAGGAAACAGCAGGTGAGCACTTTGTCAACACCACACTGACACAGTTGTTGGAGCCACTGCATTACAGTTCCTGAAACCACCAAACTTTTACAGTTCAAAGAGTATCAAAGCAAGAAGTCTGAGGTATTTGTTTTGCAGACACTGTCTTGTTCAGACTTGGCTAATGCATTTGCAACCAGATGTTCATTTTAACATCTGATCCAAAATGCACTGAAGTCAATGGAAAGTCAATTGGAAGTTCCAGATTATTGGAAAAAGTTACTGTAGAGACAATTTAAAAAAACCCCAACATGTTATAGAGAATGTAGCTATTGGTCATTCGGCTTGTCCCTGACCGTAGGCAAAACTGTGGAAAGACAATGGAGCAGACACAGAGCCATCAACTCTGTGCCACTGTAGTTGTTGTGTGAATAGGTAGAGACTACAACAACAACTCAAAAATAACTGTATTTATCTCTTTCTCATTGCAGGCCAACTTAGCCAGTATTCCTTCTCATTTATCATCAATTAAGAGCTTGTATGATGGTTACTATGGCTCAACTGGTACTACTATAATATTTTAGGATGTGGTAACTATGTAAAAGAGAGGATAATAATGTGATCAATGCTAGTTGCTATCACTTTTTAGAAACTGCCTAAAAGGCTGCACAAACAATACTTGAATTTTTTGTTTCAGTTCAGTTTGTAAATGCATAAGTTGAAAGAGAACTTTCTTGAGATAACATGCTTCTGCAAGTCTTCTGCATTCAGTTCCATTAACACTGATTTTAAAAGCTATAAAGAATAAGCAGTATAAGACATATTAAAGAGTCAGACTAGGATGCAGTGTCTGAAAAAGCAAAGCTAAACAAAGTCTTCTGTGTTTTAGAGAAACTAATTTCCCTTTGCAATCACTTCCCTAGACACAGTTTACTTCACATGGAGTCTTCAACTCAAGACTAATTGGATATCTTTGTAGAGATTATAATGCTGCAGAAGTTTGCAGTTGACATTCTCTAGGCTCCACTGTTCGGGAAGTCAGACTAACTATCAAAATTATAAGGACCACTAATGGTCCTTATAACTCTGAACACATGGCACCTCAGTAGCTGGTGAACAGTGAGCACATATTAGCCTACTCTTTTACCTCTAAAATAAGGCGTCCTTTGAGAAAAGTTCAGTTTCTCCTCTTACATACATGTGTATCTATATGATTTGCATACAGATCTTAAAAATAACTCTAACAAATCCTGCATTGTCTTTGTATCACAAGGAGGCTGTAGGTTGATGGACAACAGATCAAACTCACAGGAGAAGAGAGAGAAAACAAAAAATTTCTGAAGGAACTTGACTTTGGTTTAGTGCAGTCCTCTCTCACTGGATTAGGAAAGAGATGGAATTAAACCGAGCAAATGTCCATTCAAAAATCTGGTGAGAACTGCAGTGGAGTGGAGACATCTAGCTGCCTTCTGTCTCCCAACAGCATCTCTGAATCAGGAAATCCCAAATCTGGAGAGAGGCTATAGATACTAACTTCTTTAGGAGAAAACAAACAAGCCCACCTTGCCAAGAGGGAACATAAAACTGGGATGGAGAGGAGATTATGCATATTGTTTACATTTCCTCTTGTTCTCTCTGCACCCTTCCCTAACAAAACCTTATTTCCTTTAATTCCTTAAGTTTGGTTTCTTGGGAGAGCATTTTATTTTTGCAGTTTTGGTTACATGGCTTTTAAAAAGCAGCTTTGAATGTTCAAATTACCACAAGAAACAATGCTGAAAATACCTCTTTGATCCAGTGCTGAAAAGGCCGGATTGTTCAGGGCGCACCCCCATCCCAGGTTAGGAAGCGTAAAAGCAGGACAGTGTATAATACTGTGGTATATTCTCCTTTACATTTTAAGAAGGGCCAGTTCCAATCTACTTCCAGAGGCCCAGCAAACACACAGGCTCCACAGCAAGGTGGGAGTGCGCGCAGCTTGTCACACCTACATCCCCGTAGGCAGAAACTGAGCCAGCTGGACAGTGCCCTGCTCTGTGGAGATACCTTAGGAGCTCTGTCCATGAACCACAGTCTGCTGAATAGACCTGTGGAAGCACAGGTTTAGATGCACCATGAGCTGAAGGAACGGAAAATTAAAACGTGGTGTGTACCTCCTTGAGGGCTTTGAAAATCCACGTGAGCCCCCCCACCACTTGGTATGGCTTTGAGGTGCTGCAGCCAGATGCCACAGGCTCTGGAATTGCAGCAGTCAGCACCAGGATATTGCAGTAAGGCGACAGCCTTGCTCTTTCAACTTCTTAGCACATCTCCTTCCAAGTTCAGCCTGTGTCTGCTCTCAGTGCACATGAGCACATGCATGTAACCAAAGACTTTCTACACTTACAAATGCTGACTCTACAGCTTAGGAACTATCCAAAATTGCAATTGGAGCCCAGCTGTTCCCTACCATAACCTGATAAACAAAGGCTGGGCAACTCTGCATTTATGCTTCTGCAAGAGAGACAAGAACTGGGAAGCACTGAACCAGCTTTGTGTGAAAAAGTACAGGAATTATACTAGTTAAAGCTTTCTAATCACTACAGAATAATCCCTGTGACCACGGAGGTGAGGCCAGTATTCAGATAATGACATGTATCTGGAATGAAATAGGAGATTTCGGACATCAGGACAAAGGAAGGACAATAAGAATACTGGCCCAAGCTCAAACACTAATGCATACCAAACATTAATGCACCACAAACAACAGCTGCCTCAGAGGATTGTTTTTGATTTTCCTAGGGAAGAGATATCACCAGCAGAAGGAAATCTGCAGTGTTATTTTTTAGTAGATGAGAAGACAGCTTGTTCTGAGGCCACACCTATGTCAGCAGCAATATCAAGTCCACAGTTCAGACTAAGACAGGCACCTCTAGCTCAAAACTGGTCGAGTTTGGAGGTGACTCCGACATTATAAGCAGCAAGGTCGCAGGTACAGATGCAAGTACTTTTCTCCACTCGAGAAATCCCTTGAGAATGAGTTTGAGGATGTCCTTGTGGTGTCATATCAAGCAAGAAAGTTTGCACTGCAGCATTGACTGTTTTTCCTACCAAAGGAAGACTTCAGCCTCCAGGGGTGTTGATTTAGTTGCTGTTCTTTCCTTCTCCTTTACTTCTTTTGTCAGCCCAAGAGTAACAAGGGAGCCAAATGAAATCTGCAAGCTCATTTGGTCTTTCCAAACCAGTGCTTTGCCAGGATTTTCTGTGCCTTTTGTTGCTAGGATTTTCAAATGTTTCCCCAAGTCTCAGAGTGATCTGAAACCTCTTATCTTCTGAGATCGAATGTGTTTACTGTAATATAAATGAATCTTAACACTTTTAACTGCAGCTAAATTTATCAAAGGAAATCACTAAGTGAGCTAATTGTGAAGGTCATTATTCTAGAAGGGAAATGTGAACATAAGAGCTAAACTTTACTCAGAAAATTTAAGCTCAACATTTCCCCCAGTGATTAGGGCAGCAGAAAATTGAGGGGTATATTTTTAAGAAAGCTGTAGAGAGAAAAACTTTGTGGAAGATTGGCAACATTCTGTTTACAAGTGCCAGTGTAAGCAATTGTGTGATTTCCCTGTCAAGTAAAGAAAAATGAATGAATTTGACTTCAAGCTTTACTTGTAAGAAGCCCTCATATTGCCATGATTAATTTTGGCAGCCCACCAAACCTGAGAGAAACTCAATGGACCAGCATAATCCCTGATCACTGAAGTTAATTGAGGTTGAGTCACACCCAGAACAATCTTGTCTGTTCACTCATTAACAAGAGAGGAAACTAAAACACTGTAGAGGTAGCTTCTGCTATCTGGGGCAAGGTGTGCCAAGAAAAGACATTTCTAACTTAAAAGCACAAGTCTTCCTTCCATTCTCTCTAGAAGAGAAAAATGCAATTCTTTAGTTAATTCAGATCTTGGCTGTCAAGTTAGAGTGTCAAAGTTGGTACACTGCCTTGCCACATGCAATTCCGTCAAAGTCTATGAATGTGCCATACCTGAATTTTTACTACCTGACTGAATTCACAGTGCCCTTTTCTTGTACCTGATGTACTGCACTGTGACAATCAAGATTATTTAACCTTAGTCTAGGGTAACACATTACTGTAGTCGGGACAATGCCCATGGTAACAAAGGGAGGGTATTGGAATAATGTTCTGCCACTGACTTGACTTTCACTCAGTGCTTGTGCCTTCAGGGTGCTTTGCTTCTTGCCTTGAAAATACCGTTACTAGTAAGGGATACCACATAAAAGACCCTTGAAGACATAAAATTAAATAATTTTTTAAAGCTGTATATGAAAACATCATGCATGAAATTCCTTCAAGTATCTTAAGTATCCAATGAACAGCTTTATTGTTTTGATAGCAGTAAACCCCAAAGATGGAGTTAAAAACTAACCTCAATTTTTCCCAACTGTTCTTACTAGGCACACGTTCTTCCTCATCTGGGATATTATGGTAGTTATTCAGTCATTTCAGTTAAGAAATTGCTTTACAAAACCAGTTCAGAGCTAGCTCCAATTTTTGGGAATTCTGTAATTAACAGTGTCTTCCAAGGAAATATTTACCTTGAGTCCTTGACTTTCCTGGAAAAAAGCCCCTGGGCTGGGACTTTACATCACCAATGTAACTCCTCTCTGTTCTTATCAGTAATGGAGGATGCCAATGTCTTTAAAATAACTCATTTTGGTCTTTTACTGAAGCTTGAAAAACAAAAATAGGAGCATTTTCCCCTGTTTTTTACCACAGTTTTTTTTTAATAAATTAATCATAATTTTAAAATTTCTGCTCCAGAAAGGCTTTTAGAACAATCAAAGCAAAGACTAAGCCTAAATGATCCATCCCAGGTTTTACTCCATAGTTGATTGCTTCTGAAACAGGACATTTTGGGTGGTTTGTCAATTCCCTGTAGATCTCCAGTCAGGATGTATGTATTGAATTTTAAAAACCCCTTCAATTCACTTGCTGCAGAGAAGTACTTTGGTTAGCTCTTTACCTGAAGTAATAAATTAAAAGCAACCCATTATCTGGGTTGCAGTGCAACTCATTTCAAAAGCCTGACATTTACAGTAGAGGAACTCTTAAATATATAAACATTTCCCACTTTTAATAATACTAATCTCCCAATTCACTTTAACCACAAATGATTTTAAATAGCCAATAGATCTTTAGAATCACTTCTATTTGCACTTCTGGAATAGTCATCAAATGTCCTAATATATCTACAGTAAAGTAATATATCCTGAATATAGTTCTGAAAACAATTAATTAAAATGGGAACATTTTTTGAACTGTTCTACTAAGATTTATATATAAAAGCTGTTTCCGTGGGCAGTAGTAACTGTTGTATTCAAGTCTTGAAGGCCCCCTTGAAAGTACTTACACCTAAATGGAATGAAGATTTTTCAGAAGAGTCAACAAAGTTATGCGCTACCTGTTTCTTTAAATGTTTTTCTTCCATAGCAGGCTTATATGGATACTCAATTATGGTGTTAGGGAACACTGTGCTTTGAGAAGCTCTAATTCCTGTAGATGTAGGCAGAGGAAAAAACAGTGACTATCACATGCTTTCACAGCTTCATGGAAATATCCATGCATGTTGGAAGAGCAGCACAGTCACTGATAGACATCTCTGTAGTGAGAGCCCACACTTCACATGTCAAGAAGATGCTGCACAGAGAGAGCAGAAGAGCTGCTCCTAGAGACAATTAGGAACTAGAGTTCCAGTCTTCTGGAAAATCCTCATGTGTTTTTGTTGCATATTGCAACAAACAACGGCAACTTGAGATTTTCTCGCTAGCCAATTGTGAAACCAGTCAGTTGAGAGAGCAACCTAGCACATTATGTTCCCTTTCATTCTAATTCCCTTGATCAGTTGCTGTGTTTCATGGGAAGAGCAGTTCAGGTGACTTTAACCCTCTTTCCTTCTGGAGCCTGTGCCCCAGCTACTCCCTTCCTCACACGCCACAGCAACCTGTACCTGCAGCAGGAGAACCAGCAAGCCCTGTGCAGGGGGAAGAAGAAAGACTACTAATTGCAATAGAAATCAATTGGTAAATAAGAGATTAATTAATGATGAGCCCAAAAGCCTTCAAACAACACTCAGGTTGCACAGCCTATCTACATGCTCACCTTACATATGCTGGTGTTTAACTTTTATTGCCAAATTATCTCGAACAACAGGGTACTAGAACTGTGTCATGATTATAATAAAAGAGAGGGAGTGTCAAAAAGGGGAAAATGTCACTTACTGTCTACCACTTATTCTTGTCTCAAAACCTTATGGCTTACCACCCTGAAAGGAGGCAAGGAAGCTGGCAGCAAACAAAATCTTCCATTGTGAAAGGACTGACAGATCTAATCATCATTTCTGCCTCAGAAATTTTTAAAATTCAGTATGTGAAAACATGCTGACCCTTGGGAAATAAGTGGGGCTGATAAAAATAAATAGGTTCCCGTTTTTCAGGAAGAGCAGATTCACTACAGTGACGTAAAAACACCCAGCAGCTTGTCCCAGCCATTTCCCATGAGACGCTGCTGATGTAGGAAGAAACAGCAGCTCACACAGCTGCCTGGAAATTTAAATGCCAGGATGTTACTTCTTGAATATCTTATTTTTTTCCAAAGCTCACCTTTGACACAGTGACAGCACTGGCACAGTCCTCCCATACCCTCAGAAAGATCCTTTGACCTACTGAAGACTTTAAAAAAAAAACCAACCAACCAAACCTTCACAAAACATCACAGTATGTGATACTAGCAGTCTTACCAATATCTTCTTACTGTTTAAAAAAATTTTAATTTCAGAAATGAAATATTTCATATTGTTCATTTTAGGGTCTTGAATTTTCTGCTGAAAAGGGTAATGCAACCCAAATATATTTAGGGTGTCGTGTCCATGTACTTCACAAAAAAGGACCAACGCTGTGGTATGACACCTTGGTGCACAGAGGTGCAGTGTGTGGTCAGCCTGAGCCAAGGCACAGATACATGAAAAAGCAAGTGCTGAATCAGAAGGTTTCCCCCGAATGGAATTCCTGATTTACAGCCATTTCTACCAGTTACAGCAGACTATTTCTGTGGTACCACAGCTGCAGGCTTGGTAGTGACAAAGAAAATACCTTCATTTCAAAGTATATGTCTGCATTTTTGATTCAAAGTGCTTTGTTTCAGACCCATGTGGAGACTGCCTGGGTGAAGTATTTAGTTGTTTTAGTTAAGAAGATAGTTCTTTCAGCAAACATTTCATGATACGTCTGTTTTCTCTCATGTTAATTCATCAGGATCTAGTTCCTTTACTGTTTCCTTCTTAGATTTCCACTCACTTTTTCCACAAAAAATCCTGTTAAATCCTAACCAGTGTTTTCCATAAGACAGAACACATGAATTAGTGTTTGTTTATAAAAGGAGTGTAGAGATTACATGCTGGAAAAGATTCTCTACACATAATCACTTCAACACGTGTCTTTCCACCACACTCACAGTAAGACTGCAAGTTATGTTAACATCTCAATAAGAAAAAAGAATATTGCTGCTTGGCTTGTTGTAGTTCTGCTTCAAGAGAATGAAAAAAAAAAAGCATGTTTATATATATTAAAAGTTGAAAATATATACAAAATTTAAACCCATACAAATATATGTTCAGAAACTGATGGAAAGCAGAATCATCTCAGTAGGTTCTCCTTGATAGATAAGGAGTCAGATAAGTAAAATCAGGCAAAAGTCATTGTCTTTTCACCCTCTTATTTGCCCTGAATAGTATACACCCATTGCTAGACCAGCAGAAGCCCATTTCACAGATCAGAACCTTCACCAGAAAATGGTTCCTCTTCTGAGAATTTCTTGTGACAACATCTGGTAGGAAAAAGTGACAATCAAAAACTCAGAGGTGTAGTGAAGTTGCACATCTTTAAGGAGAAACGCTATGTCCTCTAACTTTTACAGGACAGAAGTTGACACACTTATGCAAGTTGTCATACATGAGAGGAAAAGAAAGGAGCCAAAACAAACAAGATCCTGTGATTTCTACCCAAAAGAGCTTCTCTCGGCCAATTCATCATCCTCCAAAACCTTCCCTTCTCAGACCTCTTCATCAGAAAAGGGAACCCCTTAAACACAAATCCAGTTATCCTTGCCACAGGAACCTCAATGTCTATAATGATTTCAAAGGCTCATGGTCCTAAAGGAATAAGCAAGCAGCCCTTTTGTGAAATCAAACACAGTAGGAAGGCCAGGATTTTGCTGTTGGCTTCAGTGTTACCAAGACTGTTTTTGCTGTTATTTCAGAGTACCAGAATTACTTGAACAGTGAAGTAAGTTCAGCTCTGCATGCAGCCAGAAGAGGCAGAGCAAATGACCGAGCAGTGCATCTCCATACCTGGTCTCACTAGGAGTAATTCCGCAAGCAGCACAGCTAGCAAAACCTGGTTTCCTGCTGGCATACTGTAAGCATTGCTTCTCAACCACCTTTCCTGGCAACAGCCCAGCTTCCTCCAGCATCCACCCAGCACCCTATGGGGTGAGAGGCAGCCCACACTGTCCAGTCACCGTCTAGGTGACCAGCAATCCCACTGGCCTGCTGCTGCACGGGGTCCTGCGCTGTCCCTACTCTCCTGGCAGAGGGGCAATAACGGCAGCTCCTTCCTCAACTCAGTTCTGGTGTCCCCCAAATCAGCAAGAGTTTAATGATCATGGCAACTTTCTTTCAAAGTTGGTGGGAATTGAGCAGTGGGACTAAGAAGCTATGAGAGGGAGAGGAATGGGGATGGATTAACAGACAGTGAACTCACACGCCTTGTTTTTGCAGTTCAAGCTAAAAAGGAACTTTACATATATATATATGTATAAGGAGTTGGTAACTGGCAGGATTCTCAGTATCAAGAGAAGCTTGGCCCTGTTTCAAAACACCAAGAGCCTATTTGAAGTTAGCTGGTGTTTTTTCTCTGGTAATGACTTTAACAGTGTACTTACTTTTACTAGCCACACTGGGCACTAGTCCATCTAAAAGTCTACAGCTCTCAGTTCTCTAAGTAACTCTGCAAGCCCAGTAAGACTACTCCAGTGAAGTCAGCCAGAGATGCTGCATTTCTTCCTGACATGACCCTGTTGCAGGTGGAAAGGGAGACACTTGTATGAATCAGAACTATTTTCTCCACAAAGACAGAAAATGTGTCCCTCATTTTGCCCTGCTTCAGGTGGAGGAGGTCCAAATACACCAGGATGGACATTAATTGGAGCAGTTCTACTGCAGGGGGCTCCACTGCTGCTGAGTGCCAAAGAAAAATATTTTCCAGGCCTCCAGCACAGCTGGAGCTTTGAGAAGTCTGGCTTTGATTCAGAAGAGGGTGTAAATGTCACTGCTGGGGCCCTTAGCCTTTTTGCTAAATTAGTGGGTCAAATCTCTAAGTTAGAGATAGGGGGCAAATAAGTGGGTCTGAGATATATTGTTAAATTGAAATTTAAAGAACCTAGTTTGAGGAAGAATATTTAATGTTTCTTTTATTAATTCTGAGAAGTTTACTCTTCCTGATTGCTTTAGATTAAATATATTCCTGAAAAAAAAATCCCAAACTTAAAATCGAAAGCTCAGTCATTTCCAGAATTATCATGGTTTTTTGAGAGAATAGAAGCTATTAATTGCATTCAGTGTGACTTCATGGCTATTTCTGATAGACCCAACCCTCCACAGCATGAAAAATTCCCTCTACCATAACAAAAAGATGTGAATGGTGCCAGATATCATAAACAAACGAGTACTTGTTCATCGTCAATAGTTGCTTCTTTTGAAGTTATGATTATTAGGAATAACTGGATGCAAAACTTCTATGATTTGTTATTCACCTTATCCTAGAGGCAAGAAACCAAAGTTCAACATCTGTTACAACCATTTGGTGTCCCTAAACCCCAAATTAAATGAAGATTCGTAGTTGTGACTGTCAAACTTTCCTGCTTTGGTCCAGAAATTGTGATGCAAGTTTCACTCCTTGATACATCGGTGTTGGCATATGATTTTCATGTAACTTTCATGCCCAGCTTCCATGTTTGTAAAAGCTGATGTCACTCATTTTTATAAAGAACCCTGCTCAACAACGCTAGAAACAGTGCTAGATAAAAGACTATCAAATTTCTTCTATCCATATCTCATCATCCAGCTTTAAACTTGCCACTAAGTGTAAAATAGTCCTTAGAAATTTGTCATTTTCTGTTTATGTTTCATAGATAAACACTGAAACATTTACTTAACAAAACGTGTTTTAACAGAGTCTGTTAAAAAAATTGCATATGCTGTGTTACATAAAACATTGTAATCTCATTTAATTTCTCCATATTTGGGTGCATTTGAAACTTCCGAGTTGTCTGCAATATCTTACATTAAAGGCCTCTTAGCAAAGGGCAGGGTCTGCTCTGCTGTGTTACAACTCCAGCTTAGTTTTCATCCTGTATTATATTGTCAGTGCATCTGCCTCACAGAACCTTACAGCAGCCTCCCAGTACCTAAAAAGGGTCTGCAAGAAAGCCAAAGACAAACTTCTTGCAAGGGCACGTAGCGACAGGGCAAGGGGGAATGGTTTCAAACTGAAAGAGTTAGATTGGATATTAGGAAGAAATTCTTCATAATGAAGATAATGAGGCACTGGAACAGGCTGCCCAGAGAAGCTGCGGATGATCCATCCCTAAGAGTGTTCATGGCCACATCAGACAGGCTTTGAGCAACCTTTTCTAGTGAAAGGTGTCCCTGCCCATTGCAGGGGTGTTGGAAGTGAATGATCTTTAAGGTTCCTTCCAACCCCAACCGTTCTATGATTCTATGAAATCTGATTGCTTTCTCTTCTGAATAAGTATTACATGGATAGCGGTGTCCATTTTGAATGGAAAAAGAAGGGCTGCATTTACAATTAGAGAGCTCATGCACATGAGAGTTGCTCCCTTACATCAGATCCATGAGCTTCTGAAGAAAATCAAGAAAATCTTCAATAAGCAGTTTTGAAGTAACTTTTTAACTGAATTGTTTTTACATGAGTTAGCATTTAGCTCATGCCCCTTCCAAATCACTTGCAGCTTTCAAATACTCAGCTATGTAAAATTCAACAGGAGAAGAAAGAATTTTCTAATTTTATTTTAATATCAGGTCAGGAATGAAAAATTTGCTTATGGCTCAGGAAACAAGCGTGTTAAACCTTACTTCAAGATTTTTTTTTAAAGTGCTGTATTTGGCTCTGTGGTTCTGCTATTCAGTCCTCATGGGTAACAAAGGTCATGGTCATCAGATGAACACACATGGTAAAGTGAATTCCATCAGGATACCACAAAGCAATTGACCTAATTCTGTGGTCAATGTAAGCCAGTGTTGACTGAAAAAAAAAAAAATGCAGGAAAATAAAGTCCAAACTGTACTGGTTTTTTATAAGCTATATTCTCACATAAGTAAGCACACTGCTTTTCTGATATTACTAAACGACCCACAGATCAGACTTTGTATCTCTTACAAAGCAGGTTTGGTCTCATACCATTTCATAGTCTCCTTTTATAGTTTTGGTCCCCCTTTAAATCACTGGCACTTTCTTGCCTTCAAAGAGATAGCTGCTCTTATTCTCTTACCTAAAATCCCAACCAGATCTGATATCTAGACACACACATCGCTACAGTACTGCACTTACAGGTCAGCCCTGAAACTCAGCAAGGGTGGATACTGCAGACCACCTTGAATGAGGCAGTTTTTGTAGATGTAAATGGAGAAGCTATGCCTAGACACAGCATTATCAATCTTCCTTCAAGAATGTCAGCAATTAAAAAAACCATCTAAGAATATTTCTCAAGTGTTTGCTTGTTGGTTTGGTCTTTTATTTTTAATTAATAGGAGACATGAGAGGTAGAGAAATACAGATTTCAACATACCTACCTGCTGAAGGGATTATCACTGTACTGTCATTAACCAATTTGTATTAATCATTGCACTGTGGGAAAGCAGTAAAGGATAACCCCCTCCTACATCACCCAGTGTTCTGCTCAAATACAGAACTGCTGACCTGATTGCAACCATGCCTGGAAACCTCAGTTCTGGATCAGACACCCATCACCTAGGTGTCTTTCAAACAGATCAGAAGGCTGAGAACAGTTTATAAGTCTAATATACAAAATCTATACTCTGATGTTAACAACGTAGATGGAGGATGTGCAGCTCATATTGTTATGACAGATAACCCACCAAAAATCAGGTGAATGTCAATGGCAGACCAAAACTACAGCTGGTCCAGCCAGCAGAATAGTTCAGTCCCGTGAGACCTGCCTCCCTGTGCCTTCACATGGCTATGGAGTTGCTGGTCATTGCTATTATGACACTGTCTTAGTTATTTCATTGCCCGTGAGAGCAGCAGAAACATCAGGCTGAAGTGTCTGTTCTAACAAAGTGATAAACAGGTGACTGCTGTAACAAGATAGCTTATGACCATGACTGCTGTGGTAGTGAGTGGAAATCACAGAGCTTGATGCCATATGGGTGGCATTTGTCACCAGACAAGATAGCAGAAGAGAAAGACAAGCTTCTCTGCTATCAAAAGCTTCTTCTGCCTCAAGTCACCAAAACCATGGCCTGTGATTTCCTGGGCAAAACCTGAAACACTTTCCTACTGTTCTCAAAACCTGTACAATCTTTTATTATGCTGCCTTTGCTTGGCCATAATTTGATCTCATCACTTCCTTGCAGCAAAACTAGGCCAGAGTCCAGGTCCATCCTGGAAAATTTCCCAGTTTGTGAGTTAGGGATTTGTCTGGAAAGAGATAGACTGCAGAATAAGCTGAAGCAGAACTATCACTTCCTAGGGAGGAGCTGCTAGCAGCTGCCAAGCCACTATGCAAGAGGTGAACATCTCTTCCCTCTCTGCTCTTTAGAATGAGCGTAGCATGGACAGCTGTGTGTCTTGTGTTCGTGTGTGCTCTGAGCACAGCGAGTGAAGCCAACACTTCAGGAGCTTTCAGTTACAAACACTACATCAACTGTGGGTCATAAAGGCCCCCAGGTTGTTACAAGGGATCCCGCTCCCTGCGCTTGGCTACATGGGTGTGTATTTGCACATCCAACTCCATGTGTACAGCTTTTGAACCAAACAGGAACTTCCTTAGTTTTACACATCTCTAGCAAGGCAGCTAATGAGTGTGGACTGTCTAGCTTGCTGTCTTTGATCTAGGCAAATAAATAGCACTGAAAGCCTGCTTTTGATGTCAAAATACTTACTCCAAAAATCTTGAATTAATGGCACTTGTCAATTTCCTGTAAACTCACTTTGCAGAATCTGTCGGTGGAGAGGGAGACTTTAAGGCACAGGAATGTTTCTGTTAACTTCAGCATATAGTCACTTGAAAATTGGCCAAGATCTATTCCTGTTTATTTCCACTTACTGACTTCTGAATTTTCTTTTAGATAAGTTAATTCAACAGGTCAAAGCTTGAGTCTAATAAAAAAAGATTCTGCCTATTTCTTCAACAGGCCTCAGCACTGGAGAGGTATTAGAAGGGCACTGAAAGCTATGCACTACAACACTGCAGAAAACACATTATCCCTTGAGACACTTCCCTCCCAGGGCGCTGCTGAACTGCCACGACCTGCACACCACAGCAGACTGCAGCCCCAGCTCTGAAGGCTGTTCACAATTCTGACTGACAGTCATCCATGTGCCCACAGATAAGCCATGCTTTCCACAGCCCTTCCCTTTGCTTACTGGATGCGTAGAAGGACCTTCTTCTGAAAAGGACAAAGCCCTTGGCTCATTAATCAATGACAATATAACAAGACTTGAATTTTCCAAGATTCGAAGGATCTGGAGATTCTGCACATAAATGGGTACCAAAATTGTAAGCCAGGATATGCAAACATTAGTGTTACTTAGAGTTTTCTTTTATGCTAGGAACTTGTCTAAATTGCAGTAAGAACCTCCCTAGGTAAGGGTCCAGCAGCAGGGAGAGCTTGAACATCATTTTATAACTACGAGTATATCAGCAGGACAGTTTTTCATCAACACAACTCCTTCTTACTTATGGAACTTCTACCAGATTTCCTTTAGCAATGCTGTTACAGTCCCTGAAGCATACTCCAACATTTTTGTCATCTGATCATCCCTGCATAATTTTCTTGATAGCAGCTGTGTGTGCTTTTCTTCATACTTTTCCCCCTAGTGCATTAATACTTTTTTTTTTTTAAGCTTTCCAGGGATTGTGAAAAATGTCTTTTGTTTCTTCCTTTTCTTACACTCCCTCCCACACTAACACCAGCTTAAGCTTTTGCTTAATGGAAACCATCCAAGATGCACCTTTTAAAGAAAAGAAGCAATTCTGAAACTTTTTTTTAAATCTGAGAGGAAAAAAGGGATATTAGCTTCTGTTATGGGAGACCTGAGCTCAGTTTATGCTCTGCCACAAATCTCCACTTTAACTTCAGCTGAACTCACCTAGCCTATTCTTGCCCAATTTTTCTGGAGAGGTATTGGGAGAATAAAACATGAAAAAAAAAATATATATATATATACGGTGAATTCGTGTCATATCACAAGCATTTTTCTACTATAGCTGTTTACAAATGGATACTAGAAGACTACAATAAAATAGATTTCTTGGCGTTTATGTTGTTGAGACTTAAAATGGAGGCCAACATTATGCAGATATCTATTTTAGTGATGCTCATAGTGGGAAAAATCAGGGAATAACAGCAGTGGAAATGAGCACGTCACCTGTAGAGTTATGCTCAGTAAGAGTCTCTATCATAGAGGTTACACAGCTGGTGACTGAGATAAAGCAGAAAGAATATCGCAAACAGTGTGTTTTGCATGAAAGAGTCACCAGATTGAAACACGGGCTATTCCTGCAGTTCTTGTACATGATGAGTTCTCCAAATCATGCTACAGTTTATTAGCCAGAGAGGAAGCAGAACAGTGGGGGGGAGGGGGGAATTAATTTGTGTCCCAAATTCCTTACACTTTTTAAACCTCTTTCCTCTTGAACAGTGTATCTGAAAGCAATATCCTGGCATGAGTTTAATCAAATTTAAAGTAACTCAGGGTAATCTTCTGGGGCCTGTTATGTCTGTGAAAAGTTATTTCTTTCCTTAAGCCCTGCTTCCCTTCTGGAAGTCTGTTAGTCATGAAATAAGCAAGCAGCAGTGTCTGAGGCAGTAAATACAGTGGTCACCCCCCATCCCACCCTCCATCCAAACTCTCCTTACTGCTTCCCAAAAGAATACATCAAATTTCACTAATGAAACAGCTACTTTTTTTTTTTCCTCTGAGATAAGGGGTAATAAACAGAAGAATGGTTAATAGCAGTGGCAACCATCATAACAGACAGACGTAAGATTTTGGCAGTCATATTCAAATGCTGGAACCAGAAGTTGAGTATTTAATATGATTTGAGTAGACCAATTTGAAGCACCATTTTCTCTCTTGTTTCTTTAGCACATGGATCCAGTGCTGTTATACATCTGGATTTCTGGTTGTTCACTGAAATTCCTGGAAAGCCCCTGAAAACCTTCTTGTGTTTCCCTGCTTGGTTTTTTTGTTTTGATTTGTTTGGAGTTTTTTTAATCCTTTTACCCACAGTGAAGTGTCTAGTTTCCTCCTTTATGCTCTTTTCTGCCTTAAAGCAGTCAATATCACCAGAAGAACTTGTTTTTCTTTGCTTTTCTTTCCAGGAGAGAAGGCTGGGTCCCATAAAATCTCTTTAGCACTGGAGTGACTGAGTGTCCCATTGGGCACCAACTGCATGAACATTAAGTCTCTCCATGCTCCAAGGCTCAGCAAGACAGAGTAGACAACTACCAAATGCAGATGGTTCTCAGTTTTCAAATTTAAGTAGCAATTGGTATCCTGGGTCCAAGACTGCATTCCAGTGCTATCAAATTTCACCTTTGATTTCAGTATGATTACTGAAGGATGTACCTCTAAACTCAGAAGCAGCTTCATTAAGAGGCATGAAAGAGAACCTGTTTTCTACAATGTTAACTTAGAGGACTCTTCATGCTTCACATTAATCCACGTGTAAGAAAAAGGCAAAGCAAGAGTGGGTCTGCTACAATCCTGAGGACAACATAAAATATGAAAGTCACACAAACTCTCATTGTTTTTAACTTGGACTATTCGTAGCTCCAGGCTTAGAGCCATTTTTGCATGCAGAGAGCTCCTCATTTCTTTACATAGAGATACACACACACACACACAAGAGATTATAAAACTCTTGTGTTGGGGAACAGGGAAGGTTGTTTCCAATTCCTCCTCTCAAGCTGCTCTCAGTGCAATGGAATTTTCTGCATACACAGATTTTTCGTCCTCTGAAATTTCCTTTATTCTTTCAGCTCTGATTTCTGCGATTTCTGTCCTGTTATTTTCCCCATAGGTATAGTGCTATCAGAGCTTCTTCTTCCCTCTCCTATCCCCTTGCATGCTGTCGAGAACACTGAGCAAAGAGTTATTGCCAATTCATTTGCCTGCCTGCCAATTAGAAGTATACTAGGTCAGAGTCAAGTGAGTAAATACCAATAAACAATATGACAACTATCCAGCCCATTTGACCCTATGACAGTTTTCAGTGCTTTCTACTTTATTAGAATGAGGTATTAATGGAACAGATGTGTTTCACAAGACACAGCACTGTAGTACTTTGAATCACAGAACTAACCTTTATAGCCAGAAATGCAGATTCTTTAACGTGGTTCTTTATGTCAAACACTGTTAAATCACGTGGTTTTGAGGACTTCTTCTCTAGTATTGCAGCAATAAAATAATCACACTCGTGAGTGAATATCCTCCTAACTTGCTCTATCTTTCTAATATTTGATTACAAATACTAACAGAGACCAGCTGATGCTGTTTGCACAATATCACAAGGCCCCAGGTCTAGGTCAGAGTAACCAGGTCCTCCTGTAAAACACAGTACTTTAGCAGACACTTTGTCAACAGATGCCTTAGATATAAATAGAAGGAACAGGTCTCTCCTCCAAAGAGCTGGCAATTGAAGACCTCAACTCCATATTGTGCATGGTGCCAGGGAAATTTTGTTTGCCCAGAAACACTGTTATTTGAAGACAACACAACATGGGCACAGAGGGCAACTGCACACTTCTCAGCGAGGTGCTGGAGCATACACAGACTACAACTTGGAAGCAGAAAGCAATCAGACATATGGTCTCATGAAAATATATCTATCTCATGCCATGTATATTTTTAATACCAGGAAACAGTCTGACATAGTTCATACTCAACCAAGTTAAAACTATTCTTATTAATCTGTTATACAAGTTGGTAGTTTTGAAACTGTCCACTTGAATGCTGCAATTCTTTTGCAAGCAAATAACCTTATGCTGCATCCATTTTTTTTTTCATTGAAAAAAACATTTCAACAATTATTTCCAGCTTGCACATATTTCAATGTCCACCCTTAAAATATGGAAGCTGAATTACTGGAGAAAATCCAACCACAGCTCTAAACTGCAACTGAGAGTGAAGCAAGACAGATATCAACACCCCAAACACTCACATTCAAGCCAGGGCTTTATAACAGAAGAGTCTCTTTGCAGCAGTAAACCCAGGCAAGTTTTAATATGTGCTGGCATGAGGAAATAAAGACAAAGCCTAATGTGAACAAGGCACTGTGCTAAAGGATGCTTTGTGAGTTTTCAGCAAGTGACAGACCACTCTTTTCTGACAAAATTAAGCTACAGCAAGTAGCTAAGTCAGGGTGCCTTGATATTCCTTAGCCAGAGCTTTAGTTGAAAGAAAAGTTCCTTCTATCCCCATTCTACTGAGAAGAACATGCAGCTACTCCCATTAATATTTCTATTCAAGTAGGATGCTGAAACTGAGTCGCTACCAAAAGATCTAAGTTTGCCTATAGAAATTTTGTGCCCATCCCTCTAACTCTCTTCATTAAAGATCCTTGACTCTTTTTCCCTAAAGAGCTTGTCCCGTGCTGTAGGATACAGAAAACCACACACTATTTCTACGCCAGCTATTCTTCAGCAGTTGTGCCAAAAGCTTTCTCCCTTACATACTTTCAAAGTCTTACTTTGAAACAATACATTCTATAGCCAGACACTCCTAGAAAGCAGAGCTCTGCAGTGCCCAGCACTTCACTGAAGCATTTCTTTATGCCCCCACTCAGTCTTTTTTTCCAAATGAAAACCTACTCTAAGTAGTAATTCACTAATAAGGAACACAACCAATATTTCCTCGCAATTAATAGAGGAAAAACATGTGGTTAACAGACTTCCCTAATAAAATGGACAGAAACCTACACTCAATACTACTAAACAGATGTAACTTACACTTGTGAAAAAGTTTCAAAACACAATTCCCCCCGGAATAGTGATATATGTTGCAAGATTCCATTTCACCCCAGCATACATGTTAAATGGATTAAAACAACTTACACACTAGGTAAACCATGACTGCCTCACTGTGGATTAAAGCAATGCTTGCTGTTGTTTGCTGTTACTACCAAAACATTAGATTTTCTTCATCCCCGAGAAAAAAAAATTGACATTTTGTTCAGGTGAACAACCCAAGGTATTTCTGAAGATACTATCACAACATTTGACTGGCTGACAAAAAGCTTGTGATAGGTGAATCTGAATAACCACTTGATCATTGCTGAAGTCACAGCCGTGCATATCTCCATGCATATCATAGCAGAAATGCAAGCTGCACGTGAATTTATTCTCAGATTTTTTCAAAACTCTCAATAGCTTTGCAAAAAGTTCTGTTTCAACACTGAATACTGGGTGTTACATAACCGTTTACTTTAAGATATGTTCTAAACCTATCTAGCAACTTTATTTCTATGCCCAAATTCCAATTTCCTTTCTCTGAATATACTTGTGAACTTATCTTCCTTGGATGCACAGGCTGGCTGGGCTCCAGCTTTGAACTTTCTGGAGGATTTGCTTAAACAAGTAAAAGTTCGCATCTGATCAGATGGGCAGCAAAAAACCAGATTTTATTTTCACAAGAGAATGACATTCTTGCTCTCAGAGCACGACCCTTGCACATCTTGGGACCCATTAGTTACCACATGTAGGTCCTCTGAACCTGGTTCAATTAAAACCAGTTAAACTGCAGTTGCTATTCCACATATTTCCAATTATTTTACTGCAGCACTGTAGCATCCCATTTGCTTACAGCAAAATCAGTGCTTATGCAAAGCACGGACATCATCTTATATGGAAGACACTGTGACATACTGAACACTGTGTATTTTATGTTGAACCTCAGCAATCTAGCTGGGTGTTTAGTTTAGTGACTTCTTATCCGATTCCAGAAGAATCAGTTACAGAGTAGTCTGAATTATGCAGGCTCTTGTACTGTTAAACACATATCCTTGACAATTCATATGTATGGCATCTGCATGGAGACTGGATCTGGTTACTGGATGCAATATGTGCTTGGCTAGTTCAATAACTATAGCTACTGTCGAGTAATGTATCTGGTTACTGATAGATTACCTCTGCTGATATATAGGTCCCATTGCTCAATCAAAAAAGTTTCATCAACTTTTATCTGATATCTGTATCAATAAAATGGAGATGTCTTATTTCTTCCACTATTATCACATGTTATTTTCCAGAATTTTCTTCAGACATAAGCCCCATAGCATTAAACATCCAGGATATTTGCTCTTCTGTTTGAGGAACTGTGTTTGTGAATCCACATTTTTGTTCAGTTTTGGAACGAAAGAGTTCCCTATGGAAGAAAGAATCCAAACCAAGTAAAACTCTTTCAAAGACTGCCAATGAAATACTTTATTCTGAGCTTTCCCTTTCATAATTTAGCAGCTATGTATAAACTAGGAGCCTTGGAATGGGACTTGGCTGTGCTATGGTCAGGGGCTGTGGCACTCCCAGCACAGGAGCATCCTCTCAGGCAGCTATCCCCAAGGACACTCAAGCACTACCCTCCTCCCAGGGATGCCATTCATCCACACCCCCATCTTGAAACAACATCATTTCCCACACAAGCAAACAAAAGCTAATTTATCAGAGAATTCCTGCCCAGTCCCATTATTGACTCCAGCTTCCATCCTCTCAGTCTGGCCCTCATGAACAATTATTTACCTGAAGTTTAAAAGCATCAGTAACTTTTAAGTTAAATTGCTGTACAACTTCCAAATGTTCATCAAGACATCTTGTCTCACCAAGAAGAAAGTACTACATAAACAACAAAACAGTATTACTCGCCCATCCCTCATTTCAACCCCTTAACAAGGCACTGAAGGGCCTGGGAAAGGCCACAGGCAGAAGCTTCAGAGTGATGCAGGAAGCAGAGCTACACTGGGAATCTTCCATGAGTGCTTAAATGGAAGTTATCTGTCCAGAAGAAATTTCTCTCCCTCAGACTCTTTCCCAGTGTCTGTTGATTGTTATTAATGTTATGGAAAGACTCAAAAAGTAGCTTATATTGTTCTCATATGGGACAGCTCTAAATTTTAACAGTCCTAACAAAGTGATGGGATAAATATTCTTAGGAAATGCAGTAACCCCTGAAACTCATGGGCAAGCTGGTGATCAGCATTCTCTTCAAGCTATGTAAGACAATTACAGTCTTATTGGGAAAGATTAAGTATCAAGGTAAAATATTCGTGAAGAAGAAACAGTAGGTAACCATGCCTAACATGCTAAAAAAAAAAAAAATCCAAGTCTTAGCTGATTTTTGGTTTTTTAAAATTTACTTTGACTTCACTGAAGTCTATACCATCTTGCCGACAGTTAGAGCCGCACATTCTCTGTGCTTGCCACCTGCTTGACTCCACGTGGAGCTGTTTCACACGGCACAGTCAACTTGTTCCCTGCACAACAGAACTAAGGCAGCCCAGTTTCAGACAGATTCCCAAGCCCGTGCACCTACACCTCCCATCACAGCAGATGCCCCCACTTACACACTCCAACCCATCCTAAGGCACCTGGTCAGCTCGTACAAGCTCGGGCAGAAGGGTGGCTGTCACAGGCATGCAGTAGCCTCTGAGCAAGGAGACTTGCTCGAGGTCTTCTCTCCTGTGAGAAGGTTCCTCAAAGCTCACTTCCTCCCTCACCTTTGGGATGTCTCTTTCTGCTCACATGAAACAAACTGATCAATAGGTTGAAAAGCTTTTGGGGTAATACTGGCTAATAGATTGACAGGCAGCCAGTAAAGCCCCACTACTGATGTTTCCTTAGTAAGCAAGGATGAACATTTGGGGAAGGTTCTGCTAGATGGCTCAGGAACCTCAGGGCTTGATGGGGAAGAGGAGAAGAGAGGAGTGTGCTTGAAGGATGCTTTTTGTTCTTTGATCTTGCTGCTAAACATATATGTTTCTTACAGTAACTGTTTTACTGATTTTGAAAACTCATTTTTTCTGTTTTATATCCCCTCTGTCATATGAGAAACAATCAATCCATAAGCAGCACTGACAATAGAAATCCAATAATGTTTTTGAAAGCCAAGGTGCTCCATTCCTACTAATACATGCTTTTCCCACATATGCAAAGCATCTGTGGCTGAAACAGCTCCTTGAGGAAACTCATACATTGTGAGTCAAAGCTGCAGAAGGAGAGGTTGTTCTTCACAGAAAGTTACAAAATATCTTCCTGTCCCTAAAAGAAAATATGCAGGACAAGAACAATACATGAACACTCACTGTGAACATAAATAATTCTTACTCCAGAGACATTTTACCCTGATGTGCCCTGTGCCACTTTTCCCCCAGCCCTGAAGGCAGAGCCTGGCCAGGGAATTACGTCAAAAGGATTACTGAATAAATTGGTTTTGTTTCAAAACCCTAGCCTGGTTTTCCAGGAAAAAGGGTTTAGTTGTCTATTTCCATGAACAACTCTCCTCCCTGAAATAGAGGTTAAGAGCTCCCTGTCAGCAGTACGTGGAACCTGTACTAAGGGGAAGGATTTGGACGACATGGGGGACAAAGCAGGGAAAAGAAAAAAACATAGTAATCATTACATGGAAAAGAGGAAGTTCCTCTGTTAATTAACCAAAGGCATATCCTCAGCAGTTTGTGCAGTGGAGCAGGAATAACAAAGTCATCTCTGACAGACTTGATTTTGCTTGGCTCCCCTGCAGAGGCTGGAAACAGCAGCTCCTTGGGCAGGTTGCCACTCACATGAGCCCCGGTGCAAGATCAGCCAACCTGACCAGTCTGCATCAGCATGGAGCACATCCCACACCATGAAGGAGCACCATGTGTTTGTTTTGGCAAGGAGGTTATGCTGAACTTCAGGCTGCTCCACCTTGGATCACACAGCCCAGGGGCACTTTGGGGTAAGTGTGCGAGGCTGAGGCAGTGCTACAGCACTGCAGACTGTCCACGCAGCCCAGAGGAGCACTGAATACCCCCAGGCAGGCAGATATCAATGTACCTGGGCAACCCTACGCCCTAGACAGATGTCAGTTTATCCCCGATGTCCTTTTCTGCTACCAGAAGGTCAATGTGACAGTGTGCTGTCAAGAATCTGATCCTAAGCCTGAGCCCACAGTGGGTTTCACACAGCACCAGTCCATATTTCAGCCTCTTCCCATTTAAAAACCAGTGCTAAGGGTTGAGGATTTTTTTCCCGAGAAACTTTGAGAGGTGGCAACACCTAAGCCCAGAAAGCTGAAGAAAAACCCTGGGCAAGACAGCAGATCACACTGCAGTGAAAGCATGAATCAGAAAGCACTGCTGGGTAGGACAGTCATCTGCTTTAGTTTTAAAGGAATTTCACAAAAGAAAGGAACAATACTGATACAGATTTTGCATGAGCATTTATTGCCTGACCACAAAATGCTGCTAGTACCTTTTGGTTCAAATAACTTCTCATTTATCCTAGGTCACAAATTTCTACCTATGGCGGGTTTTTTTCAGAAAAAGCAGCTACCCCTTCTCTAAACAGTAAGTAAAGGTAATGACAAAGACAACATTAGATTACATAATCAGATTCCAGACTTCCCAAAAGATTTACCCTTTTGTCAAAGTGCTCCTTTGGAAAACTTGAGCTGATTTCAAAAGAAGCAGCTTTTAAACTAACCATGTACTGGTCCAACACAAAGTGCTAAGTTATTAAACCAGCATTTTAACTAGTGTGTCTGATCTAACTTAGCTGGTTAGCTATCTGTACTTTTTTTGAAAGTGTGCTTAGCCTCAGAATATACCTTTTTTACAGTGTTGGCACTGAGTGTAAACTGGTGTATTTCTTTCTACAAAAATAGAGATTAAAACTGCCTAAATAAGCAGTGAACAATGAACACATTCGTAAGGGTCTTTAAGGGTGAAATGTTGCATGGAGTATTTGCTAACAGCAAAGCATAAGTCCCCTTACTCCTATATCACTCACAAACATCATTGTCAGGGCCAGCAGGAAGCCTCAAACACTCAGACACAGACAACAAGATAGAAAACTGTACTGTGACATGGAAACTGTAACTGCAACGACTCACCTCAGCCTCCTAGCTTCACATTTCAGGGTAATGTCACTTGGTGAGACTGCATTTGCCTTTTGCAAGAGAAGGATCCTTAGCTCTAAGGCAAAAAGAACCAGCCAGAGCAGTGCAAAGACCTGAGCTGACTGAGGACTGCTCTCATCCATCACACAGTCGTCCCCATGCCCATAGGCTTATT
This sequence comes from Atrichornis clamosus, assembly GCA_013400975.1. Classification (NCBI taxonomy): domain Eukaryota; kingdom Metazoa; phylum Chordata; class Aves; order Passeriformes; family Menuridae; genus Atrichornis; species Atrichornis clamosus. The sequence continues at coordinate 36,535 of WBMZ01002870.1, forward strand.
ATTTTTAATTTTAGTTATGACTTTTCCTTTATAAAATTTCTAGGGCGCTTCTTTCCAAACTAGAAATGCCTCTTGTGTAGAACTGAAGAGCCCCGGAGGGAAAGCCCTTGCCACTGTCAATGCCAGACCACGGAGCTCCAGTCCAAAGGACTGGCTCACACAGTCTCCTCTTCCATGGCTTTCTGCATTTCAGGCAGGCCAAGATATTAAAAAAAAAAAAAAAAAAAAGCGCCACATTTTACGTGCACTTGATTTAAAGTAAATGACCTTAAGTGGGAAAGTTTGTGTTCATTTACAAACTTATTCAGAGATATGAGAACAAATCTCAACAGTTAACCAGTACAAGAGTTGCCTGTACTTGGCTGCATTTATGAAACCCTATCCAGCAAAACCTGTGCTTGACTCAGCTCTTCTCTTCAAAAATCCAGTCAAAAGAGATTTAAGTGGTTGAGAACATCAACCATAGATGCCATTAAAGGTAGAAAGAACAAGACTTTCAGCAAGGCTGCTCTGGCAGTGCTGCCTCAGAGGCAGAGCAGGTGTACAAGTAGGGGATGGATTTATTGAAGTCGATCATAGGTAAGACACTAAAAAAATAGTGACTATGTCACAGGCAAATCTGAAGTTACTGCTCTTGCATCTTTCAGATATGCACTTTTAAACTTAGTTCTCTTCCTTGTTAAATTACCCAAAACTTGCACAACATTGTAACAATGAGTAGTATTTCAGTTGCTAAAATGCAATTTATTAGCAGTAGAATAAAGGCACAAGTGACAGCCAAAACGTGAAAGGCAGCTTTAAAAAATTTTAGTTCTACTTTGTCAAACATAAGAGTAATGATGGTTTCTTCTGCAGCATTTATTCACAGGGCGAACTTGAGGCTGGTTCGCATACAAAGTTACACCCCCAGAGAAGGCAAACCCAGTGTGCGTTAGTAATTAGAACACAACATGTTCGCCTAGCAATTAATTTGCAGTTTCGATCTGTGCCAAGCCACACATCCCACTGCAACCCCACTTGCGCACAGAAAGGAGAAGTAAGCCTGTCCACAAGAGGGAGATAACAGACCAGCAGTGAAGTCTTTCGCTCTGGTACAGGTTCACACTAAGAGGCCGGTACGGCCCCGGGCTCGGAGATGAGTCCCTGCCTCCCCTAGAGCCGACAAAGCATCCTACGGGGTGTGGAAGGGGAAGGGCAGAACGGAGCTAAGGGTGAGGGAAAGAAGCATTTTAGAGAGTAAGAAAGTACCCTGTGGACTTGCTTTCTTCGAACTTCTGAAACTAGATCTGAGCAGGCAGATAAACTGGCTCTAAATAACTGGTGCTTTGATGGATTTATTTTTATTTTTTTAGTATTTGGTCTAAAAAACCAATTTTGATTAGTCAGGCAAAAAGGAGATGTTCAAGCTAGCAGTGGCCGAAAGAGGAGGCCTGATGCTTCAGAAGGGTTATTTATCAGTCAAAAGTGTTTTATGTTATCCAAAATATACCAAAGCATTTATGTTTTAATTTTTCCTTATTGAAGTACTCCTGATGTGCTGTAACAGAGGTCTGAGAAGTGAACTTATCTGTGTTCCATAGGCAAGACCAGGGATGCTTTTATTAGCATTGCTTGCTGTCTGGCAGGAGTTACTTTGTCACAAGTAACCTGCTTGATCTTGTTCTAGAAATACTAGAGACATTTCGGGGGTCCCTTGAGGACCTTGACACCCTCTGGCAGCAAGCAGAACTCTGGCTCCCATGCCTTAGGGAGCACGTATGTCACATCTGCAGCACAGACCTGGGGAGAGACAGTGCCGGGGCTGCCTCCTGCCCACCCACTCGGGTGTGACAGCCCGAGGATGGGTTTAGCTGCAGTGCTCTTTGCTGAGGCCTAATCACACGGGTGAGCAGAAACCTCACCACAGCCTCCCTGGTCCATTAGCAAGGGTTGGTTTGAGTTTTCCCACACAGGCACAGCATTCCTCAGCAGCAGCAGCAGCGAGCTAGCAGCTTCTGCCCGGCTCTGCCACTGCGCCCACACTTGCATGTACAACGCATCCCAGACTTGTGCCTGCAGACCTCTTGGTGCACCCCACATGAGACTCGCTCCCCAGCCCTGGGACACAGTCAAGATCTTTTCCTTCTCCTGGGCCAGGTCATGCTCCCAAAGCAGGAGCCTTAAGCTAAACCTCAGCTCAGCCCATTCCACATGCTAGCACGCGCATGGAGAATCTGCCAAAGCAGGACAAGCACACCCTGCACCAGGAGGGAAAAAAGAAAGAAAAAAGATACTTGAAGATCAACCATGTGACTTTTCAGTTGGAAAAATGTTTGTTGAGGTCCTGGTACTGCCAGTACTTGGAATATGTCATGCTCACCTCCAAAATGGAGAGAGATGGGACTAGGCAGAGACCAGGCAGTGGCACAGGCTACACACACCAGGAAGGTCTCCATCCTTAACAAAAGGTGTTCTGCTGCTGCCTGAAGCCCAACTGCAAAGCCACACATGGACACTGACATATTTGGTGCTCCCAGGTAGGAAGATGGGATTTCAGGCTGGGGAATCCTTCAGTATTGTTATCTCAAGGTCAGCTTTTCAGCTGAGAGTATCATTTCCACAATAATTCTCTTAATTTTTCCCACTCTAAATGTTTGCTAAGTGTCAACAGCAGCACCCTGAACCCTACAGAAATTCACCACAAGAGAAGAGGGGGGGAGTGGAGGAAAGCAAAGTGTTTCCCAATATTTGAGGATGATAGAGCCTGGAGAAGGAGTTCCCTGCATGAAGTCCCTTCTCCAAATCCTGACGTTGGTCCACATCACTTCCCTGTAACAATGCACCAGAAAAAAAAAGATTGCAGACAACTAAGAAATTCAAGTTTCAGGACAAAAATGCATATTTCAGTGATAAATTTCAATCCTTAACTTAATTGGAACCACCACAATCATATGACACGGAGGTGGAATAAAACTGAGGATGAGTTACAACCGCTTGATATCAAGTCTGTCAAAGCAAATTAGACCATACTGGCAGCCTTTATGAGCATGGACCTTGTGCACACCATCAGCCAAGCTTAACTAGTGCAAATTCATACAAGGAATAAGAGAAAGTTTCGCCCTACAATGTGGCTATCTGCTGAAACTCAGCTTCTGGAGAGCTCTGGGAGCTGCAGATGAAGTTTGCCTTATTTAAATATCTAGCAGCAGAAATTCAACAAAGAAAGGCAATCCTTAAACTGACAAATTAGCAGGCTGAGGGAATGCTGTCATTTATTCACTAAAAAAGGCAAGTCAAAATTAAAAGTTAGCTTTGTTTGCTGTCACTGGCCGGTTTAAAGACACAAATTCAGTCTTCTGACAGGCAATTTTTCAAGGGCTGTTTAATTGCTACCATTTTTCAGCAGTCAGCGTATTTGCAGAACTCCCTGGCATCCCCCAACAACAGCTCTGTGGTTTGCAGAAGCAAGTGCTTTCAAGATAAGTACCATTCCTCACCTACACAGAAAAATGTGCTTGTAAGTAAAAAAAAAAAAAAAACCACAGAGCAGAGACTGCTCATGTCCAGCTGCCAAAGCTCTTTTTATTCATCCTGGAATGGAAGGTATCACTAACCTTATATTCAAGTTAGTGTAGGTTATTATTTTTAGTGTGCTAAAAAGTAACCCCACTTACTCTCATTCATTACATGTTAGCATCTACATGAAAACCCCAGTGACAGCATGGAAGTCCTCTATGAACTCTCTTGTAGAAGAGATCACTACACTCACTGCAAATAATCCACTCAGAGATATAAGAAAATTTCCATAAGCGCAAGACGTCAAAAAGTTACAGGACTCATTTTCTCAAGTTTCCTGACTCACTGCTCCCCGTCCACCTACATGTCTCACCCTAAGCCTGGAGTTCCCCCTTCTTCTGCACAGATCCCCAGCCCCAGCCCTGCAACCATCCTGCCAGCAGCTGCACAGCAGTTGAAGCATCACCAAAAGGTGACAAATTCTCTGCCTGCCAAGGGCATAAGAAAAGTGTGCATTCAGCCTGTGGCTAGTCTGGAGGGTGTTTTTGAGAGTTTGCATGCATACTAATTAAAGGAACAGGAAGAAAACAGAAGTTTACACAGGCACCAATAGCAAGACTGCATTTCATTTTGCAGAGATGTAAATTAGCTACAGGAACTGCATAAACCTGATGCTGCAGTGAGTGGAAATTTCTCTTTCCCCTCCCGCCCACCATAGCCAACATAAAACTGGGCAAAGAAGAAATGATTAAAGTTTGTATGAACTACCCAGTAAGAGCGGGACAACCAGAACACATAACTATCCTGGATTACAACTATTGCAACTGTTTCTCACACAGACCATACACTTTGGACAGTAATTCAGGCACAGAACACAGCATGGGGCACCACTTCTAGTGTATTGAAACAAGAGCTTTCTTGTGGGAAGTTCTCAGACTTTCTAAAGTTTCATGATTACCACTACAAGCGTTGTATTTTAAGGTGAAGGACAGATCAAGAATTAAGTTCCAAACATTTAGTACAGTGGTCAGAACACAACTCAACAAGCCAAGGTCTTTTGCAAAACAGTGCCTATGATTGTGCAGGGTAACTAAAAACAGCCACCTTAAATCGAAAGTAACATGAAATTCATGAAGTCAGGATGAAGACAAGCTACCAGCCAATTTCAGCTTCTCTAATAGGAACCTCCTTTTCTACGAGGCATCAGAGTTTTCTGATACTGTACAATTTTGTGTCTTTGAAGGCTGGCAGAGTCCCCAGGTTCCAGCTACCAGTCAGCTTCCCTTCATTGGGATGCCCTTTCCCCCTCAGCACTGGCAGGCCAAGCAGCTGCCAGCACCACCACTGCCTCCCCATTACCAGGAAAGGCAGAAGAAAAAGCATTTTTCCACCCCAAAGGCAACACATGCCTGCAGCATCTAAAGGCAGACCACAAGCTTCTTAGCAGAAATGATAATTAAATATCAGTGATCACCAAGGCCACATTGGGCCAAGCTGCCCCTCTGGAGGTTGCACCACAGGACCACAGTGTAGCTCTCCAGNACCCCTCTGGAGGCTGCACCACAGGGCAGCCCCCAGGACCACAGTGTAGCTCTCCAGGCCATTGCACCACAGCAGTACGGTCAAGCAGCTGCTCTACCCCAGGAGGACATAGTGAAAAAGACCTCACCAACCCACAGCAGCTCATTCCTCCCAGCACCATCAGTCCCACCCACCCCAGCATAACCCCAGTCCAGGAGACCTTCCACACCTTACCTGCAAGATCCAGGCTGGCTTCTTCTGAGAAAAAAGATTCAGACTCGCCACTACCCTGCACATCCCAACTATTCCTTCAATTCCCTTTCTTCCCGACTGGTGGATCAACCTCCCACAGTCAGCTGGCTCTATCTACTCCAAAATCCCCACCTGTGCCCACCCAAACCAGGATCACCTGCCTGCTCCCCCTCGGAGCCCACGGAGGCCAGCCAGCAGTGAGGTGGGTCTGTGCCACCTGCATGCCAGCTCCGTGGGCTAGGGCCGCCCGGTTTCTGCAGGGCCACACGGCTGCACGACTAGTATTGGATCCAGGATCACAAATAGAAACAGGCAGATCTTGTTCATGAGCTGCTGAATGTTAGGGTTTCCTTTCTGTCTGTCCTGTCAAGCTTCTCTGCATTTTTCCCCATTCAGCAGGTGGGTTTTTCCTGGTTGCCTGTGTGAACCATATAACTTTTCCTATACTGACCAACACAACTTGGGCCTTGGGTGACATTCCAAGGAGAAGTCACTGAACAATATTCAGAGAACCCAAGTGCTGCAAACCAGACACTCCCCTGTGCTTTAGTCTCCACCAAGAGTGAGGACCAGCAGACCTGCCGTTCGTGTGCACAAAGAGAGGAGAGAGAGAAGGGGGATTGCTGTACCATTAGAGCATGATGGAAATTAAGGCTAATACAGGGGGGTTTTCCAAAACTATTCATTATCCTGCTTCTGTTCCCACTGAGGAAGAGAAGATATAAGGAGGAGGCAAAGGCAGAAAAGCTAATGGGAGCTTTAACACTTTCATTAATGTCTTAGTCTAAAAGTGAAGAGATCATTGACAAAATGTGTTGGAGATGTGAGGTTGAGAGATGTCATTAATGCAGAACAAAATGGAGATATCTCACAGGACAAACTAGAAAATTGGGGAGCAATTGGAAGTGGTATAAAGCTGACTGGGACAAGGGCAAAGTCAAAGTCAAGAGACTAATAACACTTTCTGACAAAAGAGTTCATCAGGAAAAAATAGCTAAAGAAGGGTGTGGATCACCAATACCAGTTAATCACTGATGTAACTCTAGATAACAAAAATGTGTTTTTCAAAGACATCAAAATGGCTAATTTCAGTGGACATAGGGAAGCAGTATGCCATTGCATAGGCTCTTCTGCAAGCCCAGGCTTTGTACCACGGACACTCAACCTCCTGCTTTCATCGAGCCGTACAGGAACAGGGGGCCAGCAGGAGAGGGAAAGCTACCCGCAAAGAACAGAGGATTTTTATAACCTATCAAAAGAGAGGCTGATAAATTACTTCCTACCAGTACATATCAGCTTAAACACTACCAAGGGAGCAGAACCATTTAAGCTGGGAATAGGTTTTGGCTCAAGATCAGATAGTCATAAGACTATTACAGATAAATTTCAGCTGGCAATTAAAAGATAACTCCTAAGCAATGAGAAGCAAGGGGGCTGCAAAAGTCTGCCAATCAAAAAAAAGCAACACCACTTGCCAGGGGTATACAGACACACACAAAGACCTCCCCAGAATCTCACCAACTGTTTTGAAGACAAACCCTGGTGCCTTCCTAAAAGATCTTGGTGAGGGGATTTTCTATAATTAAGGAACTAGATTCAGGAAAACTCTTCCAAGTCCCTGTGGTACAAGTCTGGTAATTGCATATCACGGAGGAATTATTGGCATTGATGGACTTACTGAAGCAATTAATTAGTTTACCAGCATCAAGAAACAGTAACCTACTTTTGTTGTGCAATAAGACTGGGAGAGAAGAGGGAAAAGCAGGAAACAGCTGCAAGCTGCTTGCTCAGCAGGTACAGATTGGCATCTGTTGGACTCCTCTGGTCACATACCTGTGGCACCACCCCGGGAGACAAGGCTCAGAGACATGGCAGGAGTGCAGTACCAGAAGTGTATTACTATAACTGTGCCATTCATAGAAACAGGGGGAACAGAGGACGGGAGCCTTGGTTGGCTTGAAATTTGAATTGCAGTGATCTGTGTGATCATATGGGAGCCTCAGTGGAAGGCTGTTTGCTCCACACCGACCAGCCAACATCCACCTCTGGGGAGCTATCACTGGGAATGGGCTTCAGCACCTACACTGCTCCTATTGGCACTTGAGAAATTATAAACATGTTAAACATGATAATCATAAGCCTGCACTTCAGCTAGCAAAGGTTCTATCTCTGTATGGATGCTTTGCTGTGGTTCCCAGGAATAAAACTAGCAATGTCCACTTAGGAGAGCAGGGGATACAGATGAACACAAAGGACAGAAAAGACAAATTTTGTGAATGGTTTTGTGGCTCCAGGAGGAGATTCCTGAGAAACCCTGTGGCTTCTCTGTTTACAAAAGCAACTGCTGTAGACAGCTATATAAAATCTTGGTCTTTAAAGACCACAGTGTCCAGATCCTCGATATCACAATGGTGTGTACAGGGAGAGACCCTGGGTTTGGACTGTTATTTTGTCAAAGAATTTTTGATATTATCAGAAATATAAACGTCTGTAAGGTGCTGTTAGACACTATGAGAATTACTGGAAATACACAATGCACCACTCAGACTGGCTCCCTAGTTTTCTTTACCTGTTTCCAAAGGCACAGACATCCAGGAGCAGCTAAAGCCAGAACATCTAAAGAAGAAGTTGTTTTCTTCACAGATCTAATGCTCTGAAAGGGGTCTCTGCATGGTTTAAAAAGACATATATGTTTCTGCTTCTGTCTTCTTTCTACCTAAGAATATACAGTTGTTTGGGTTTTTTTTCTTTTGCTTACTATTTATTTTACTGATATTTACATCAGTGATGCAGTACCTTAATGAGTATTATCTCAACTCACAAATCTAATTGACGTCTATGGGGGAGAGTCAGGCTGGAGGCAAACATGGGAATACCAAATCTCACATTTTACTCCTGCCAGCGTTCAAACTGAGTATTGACATGGTTTTTGGAGGCAGAGCAAGACATTTCTGCACAATTGGAATGAGGGGTTTGCAGAGATTTTTTTTACAGCTAGCAATTATTTGTTACCCAATGGAAAATAAAGGAAAAAAGTATTAATCTTATCAGCCTACTGAGATGGCAAAGAGTACAAGTTTCCTAAGAGTTCTGAGCATTTGCTGGCAGCTTCACTCCTGGGCATTTGGACCTCTCCCAGCCCCACAGTGGTCTGTATTCCCAGTGTTTGGCTGGTGTGCAGCAGTCAGAAGCAGTGAGGGGTCATGGTGGAGCTGGTCTAGGGAAACAGCAGAGCCACACTCACGGGTGGGGCTGCTTGAGACGAGCTGTCTCCCACCAGCCTTCCTTAGCGTCTGGAAATGTCACCTGCATTGGTGCCTCTGCCAGCAGTTCCAGAGGTGCTCCAGCTGGCAGCCAGGGAAGGAGCACAGCACAGCACTGCTGCCGTGAGCACACGGGTGAGAAGAGCTTCTCCAGGTGGGTCACACAAAGTTCATTTTCAGGTGCGAGTAGATAGATATTGAAATGCTCAACCTGCCTTAGTGTCACGCAAATTGCATTCAATGGCATGAAAGGTTTTTGGTTTCTTTCATTTGAAAGTACGGGAGGGGGTAAAAGTCCCACAACCAAAAAAAGCCAACTAGGTAAGATCCATCTGATACCAGCATTAGGTAAGATCCATCTGATACCAGCATTAAGCAGGACTGGGCTCCTCCAATTCACAGCCCAAAAGCTCTACCTGTAGGCAGGTTAGTTCAGTGAGCCACAGCTCATTCTTACAATAAACCACCCCAACTCTTTCTGTCCGCAGGAACATGGAATAATTTTCTCAGTACAATCTCTGCAAGGACCTGAGAACCACTGCCCTCTGTGCTGAGCAGCAGCCGTAGGCTGTCCTCCACACAAGCCTCTCTGGGGGAAAGACAGCCCCACAGCGGGCTGCCTGCCAAGGGCTGTGCACAGGGACAGCTTGCAGCCCTACGCACTTTATGGGTGCCTTTCACTGCACAGACTGCCTAGGGAAACGGTGGAGTCACCGTCCCTGGAGGTATGCAAAAGCCGTGTAAATGTGGCGCTTAGGGACTCGGTTTAGTGGTGGACTTTGCTGTGCTGGGTTAATGGTTGGACTCAATGATCTTAGAGGTCATTTCCAAACTAGATGATTCTGTGGGAGATTGATCATCCTCTTCCCCTGAGCTGCGTGCTTTGAGGGCACAGCTGTGGGGCAAGGGATAAGGCTGGCTCCCTCCAGAACCTGCGCTGGGCCCCCCACCGCCTCAGCTCTCACAAGTGGCGTGTGGGGGCTCAGCTGCACACAGAGCTCTGCGGTGCTCAGTCAGCTGACAACAAACTCCTGCCGTAGCTGAAAGTACCGGGCACTGCTTTGGCATTTATTACTGGGCGCAGGAATTCAGAAACACACTTGAAAAATCTGGTTATCAGGTTAAAACACAGCAGCTGCCAGGCTTGCATTCAGCTCCAGCATTTACCCTACAAACTGAGAGCACTGTGGAAAAAGAGCTTTCACCCAGCACCAAATGCAGCTGCCATCTCTGAACACCAGTCAGCCAAGGTTTTGCCAAAAGGAGGGAGAAACAGAGGCGAGGGGAAGAAGCAGGGAGAAGTGGATAAGAACTCTTTTAACCTTTGCCCACAACCAGAAGCTGACATACAGCAGGAACCATTTGTGAAACCCCTCCGTGGAAGCTCAAGGTACTGTAGGTTCAATATGGCTGATGTTTCACCTTCCCCACCGCCCCCACAAACTGAAAATTAAGAACTGAGTTTTTCTTAAGAATCTTTAATTTTTTTAAAATTTAAATTATATTTCCAAAATACAAGTATAAAACCTCACAACGAAATATGCTGCTAATTTCTACAAAATAGTCTAAATAATAATGCACTTACATCATTTACACAATTTACCTTCACAATAAAATTGGAGCACTTAGATCAATATTTACATATGGACAGAGGATGTGGCTGTGCAGCCATCCACTTCAGGTGCCGTCTCCTGCTGGAGTACCTCTGGGAGACCATTGCCTGCTGTCACACACAGATCCTTCTGCAGGGAAAAAGCCCTCCCAAAGCCTTTCTAGGTGCAGGGACCTGCCCATGGGATGCCAGAGAGACCAAAATTGTGGCAAATATTTGCTTTTTCATCTTAAAGCTGCCACTGTAGCACATGAGCCCACATCAATGAGTTATTTAAAGAATTCCCTGATACAGAATTTTGCTTTGCTATATTAGGCACTTCATAAGTTATTTATTATGGCTTATGCAAAAGAACTCACTTTCCTCAGGGTATGTATTTGCCAGAGTCAGTGGGAAAAAGAGACATGTCTAAGGGCACACCTTCAGCCAATGTTTTGGGTTAGCCTGCATTAGAAATTTGGATCACGTAACCTAGTATCAGTCACGAAGTAAGTGTTTAATCAAGACCTGTTCTTTACAGCAAGTCAAGCAGTCAGTGTAATTTAAATCTTAGTATATCTACACTTTTGCTCAAAATTCTTGGCCAGCTACAGATTTCCCCCTTCCAATAAGTTAACTACTTACATCCATGTTGTTCAATGTGCTATTTGGTGACATATCCCACATATGATTGTCTTAAAAGAGTACACTGTAGGTTGAGGAATTATTTACATATCTTAACTTGTAGAAAATAAAGTTGTAATTTACCAAATAATAAATACAGATCAGAGTACAAGACTGAAATAAATTAGAATGATTCCCCAAGTATTGAATTCCCTCTCTTAAGGCCTGAGCCAAAGACCCCAAAAAAAATTAAAACAACAACAACAAAAAAACAAAACTAACAAACAAAAAACCACAAAACAAAACCCCCCCAAAAAAACCACTCCAAACTAAAACATGTGATGTACTTTCAATGGCTCAAAAAGGTTTTGAATAGGGCTCCTAATTAGACACTGGCTGTTTGAAATGAGAGGCTTAGCTAAGCTGATGGGTATTTGAAATCTATATGATCAAACAGCAAAACTTACCTCTAAAAGGAGTCTTTTGGGTAAAACTTTTTAGACCAAACATTAAGACTGTTTTTATTGGGAAGAATGTAGTTCTTGCAGATTGTCTCAACATTAATTCAGCAGCAAGGAAATAAGCATACACTTAAGAATACAACGTATTTGTGAGGCAAATACGTGTTAGTGCACATGATTTTCCAAAAACTTCACTCCTCAGCTACATTTGTGCATATTTAAGAATGCTTCTAACTAGATGCTTAATAAAAGTCTTCTCATGACTATAGCTAAGTTTGCCATTTAAAAAAGTTTAACTGAAAAACAGTTAAGAGTAACTTACTCAAGAACGATGCCAAACTTCAGGTCCAAATATATCAGAACACTGAGGAATTTGGAATCCAAGTAAAAATCTTAAAACTTAGGTCTATCGAACTTTAAAAAAGAAAAAATATTAAAAGCAGTGAATCTGCTCTCAGAATTGCACACTCACCAAGTCTGTAAACTCTACATGAAGTCAGTGATGCACTGTTCACTGTAAGAGGTATAATGTGGATACTCTATGCAAAGCAGCGCAGACGCTTTGTTTGCAGTTTCCTTCGTGTCTCCTTTTTCTCTTCCTTGAGGATTAAGCATTTAAAGGAATTCAGTAGCTACAAAGTCAGAAGAAAAGGTCTGGGTTTACATGGACGGGGGGGTGACGGGTGTCCAGGTGGGTGCCAGCCTGGCATGTGCAGAGGTATCATACTGGCTGTCGGGCAGGTCCGTGGGTGCGCCGCCGTCGTACAGGGGCGAGGCAGAGGAGGTGGCCGTGACCGGGTGTGGAAGAGCAGTGTAGTGTGCTGGAGAGCCACGCAAAAACTGGGAGCTCAGCCCGTTGGACATCCCGCTGGACTGCGACACCGGCGTGATGGTGCTGTTACTCACAGACCATAAGTTGGGGTACTGACTGAAAGAGGGAAAGCAAGAAATAACACAAGCTGTTAGTGACTCTAGTGCCTGCTGGCAGTTTCTCAGGCCACAACACAGCCCCCAGGCCAGGTCCATTTCCTGAAGACAGAGACATTCTCTAGGCTGTTCCCAGTCACCACGAGGCAGGAAGGACCCCCAGGCAAGGTTTGTGTTCACGGTACCCCCACAAATAAATCTGACCTCCCTGTTTTCCAACAGATAGCAGGTTAGACAAAGGAGTGGCAGAAATGTCTTCCTTGAGGTTCCACAGTTCCAGTTCTACTGCTTTTGTCTACTGAACTCAGTGCAGAAATTCAAACTCAGTGAACTTTGCAACTTTCTAAACATGTATCCTGGGGGTCAGAGAGAAAGAAATGCTAGACGGACATCTTTACTCAATTAGTCTGTGTTCAAAACTAAAACTTATGTAATACAGTTAACTGTTACTGGGTAGTAGTAACAGCCTGATTAACAGTTATGTGTCCATGTGCATGGTTCAAATAAAAATGCTTTCCACAAACAGAATGGTAGGTCTGAATCCCTGAGGAAGATGTCCAAATCTTGTGTGGTTAATAGCAAATATTTTACCACCATTTCTGTATCTCTTTGAATTTTTAAGTTTAGCTCCAAGGGACTAACTGCAAGCTAAATTTCTGCTAAAGGATCCAAAAGTTTAATTAAGATAATAAGTACAAAGAGGAGAAAATATACATTTTTATGATCACAAAATAGCGAAGACTTTCACCACATGTATAATCCCAATGGTTAGTGTGGCAATGCTTAAGTAAAGAATTACTGCCTCAACCGTGTGCTCCTTCTCCACATCACAGTTCACTGCTCCATCATTTGTGGCAGAACAAGGGTTTATGGAGATACCTGGGAAAACACTGACTGGCCAAAATAAAAGGGATAAAAAAACCCCAACGCTTTTTAAACACCATTATGCTTAAGAGAGATGAAACCTAAGAGACCATCCTCAAATTCAATGTAGGTTTGCCTAAGCGATTTGCATTCCTTAATCTATCAAGTATTGCTGTCACAAGTATCTACACTTCCAAAATCAAAATATGAGGAAAAAAAAAATTGTTTCTTTAATCCTTATGGATAGTCCTTCTCAGTGCCCCATATAGTGCTAATGATTCACACATGGCCATATGGATTTCTAAGTTGCTGGTGATTCTTTACCTCCTTTTTCAGTCTCCTCTTCCTAGAAAGTACCAATACACGGGTTTGAGGGCTGCTGAGCGAGGGACTCCTACCTGGAGCTGGTAGCTGTGCCAGTGCTGTGGCTCATGGGCAGCATTGCTGTGTGTGTAGTAACTCCTAGAGAAGACCAGTTGTCATGGGACTGCAGCATGGATAGGCAGGCAGAGGAGTTATCAGCATAGGCTGCTGAGACAACAAGTAATCACTCAGATACACTAGAATCAGGCCCAATAACAATCTTGTATTTAAACACAATGTAGAGCTTTAAATCACCCTTCCCGACTACTGCCTTGGAAAAAAAAAAGAAGACCAAATTACACACACACACACACAAAATGAAGCCAGCCAGCAGTTGTGTCAAGCTTTCACTGGCGTTGCCCTCATGTGCTGCTTTTTTCCACTCACAACTGCAAAGTCTTATTTCTGTGAAGGAGCTATGGCCACAAAGGTGTCTGCAAACCAGCTGCTAATTCAGCATGTGCTTCCTTATTCAATCAGTGGGAAGAGCTAGGCTCTTTCTTTGCACTATCCCAATCACCTCAGGACCTTCCAGGGCACCTTTTTTATCTTCGTCACCTACACTGGCAGTAACAGTCTGGCAGACCCGGATTGCAAGCATATCACTGGATCACACATCCCAGTTTTGAGTTGAGCATGACACCAGGGGCCTGAAATCTGAGTTTAGACTACTCGGCTTGTGACCAAAACAGCAGAGGCACTAGGAAGCTCTAAAGGGAATCCCATATGGCCACCTATAGCAAGAAAGAAGTTCCTGTGGTAGCTGGCAACGGGAAGGAGAAGAGTTTCCTTGTTGAGGATCAAGGAGCAAGAAAGAACAGAGAGGTTTTGTTCTTTCATTCTTTTTTAAGTCACAAAACTTGCATAACATTTCCAAGATGCAAGAAAAGTTCAAAGCAAGCTAATTTTTCTGCTCAAAATGAACTACATAGCTACATACAAGATTGGTCAGGCTGCATCTAGAAGCCCACATATTACTTTGTAATTCAAAATATTAAATATTTTTTTAAATGGGAACTTTCACTATCCATACAGCCTGAAGGGCAAAAATTGTTAACCATTCTTTCTTGCCAGAATAAAGAAAAGAAATTTAAAAAAAAAAATTTAAAACATTTTTTAAAAAAGCTCTTCTCTCCCTTAAGTACCTAGTGCTTGAGCCACTAAACCTTAAGATATTTGGCTGTTTCTGAGCACAACTTTTAACAGCCCTGCAGTTTACGCAGCTCTGTCTATCCAGTGGTGACACCTTCACAAACAACCTTGATGCACAGACATTAACTACAGCCACAGGCAACAGAAACTAACATAATCAGGCCCTCAGCTACCATATGTTAATAACCAGTGGCACTAGCAGAACCAGACATACATCTTCATTTCATTGTATTGCCTGTAACTAATGATTAAAATCCTTATTTTCAAGCTTAACTTAAAAAAAGGAAAAAATCAAAGTAAATTTAAGCTCAATGCTTCCAAGAATTCAAGAGCACAAGACAAAGTCAGCACAATGTAATCCAACCAATTACCAGGAGACAGCTGTACTGGCCCTCAGTTTTTCCATCTTAAAGAGACTGGGTACATGTTCTCATCACCCCTTTCCTTTTCAATGCTGACCCCAAACCCTCTGCACCAACTGAGCTAGTCAGCAGCCTTCACTTCTGGGGCATCACACACGAAGCCTCTGCTCAAGGCCGGCATCCTCTCAGCTCATTCCCCACGTTCTCAGAGAGCTGCAACGCCAGACTTACTTGGCGAGTTGTTTCTGTGCGTGTAGGGGCTGGCGTAGGGGGCAGGCCGGTGGTTCCTCAGCGATGAGTACCTTTCACAGCTGTGAGCAGGGGACAGCGACAGGGGGGCCCCAAACTGGGGGTGAGGACTGGCAGGCGGGCACAGAGTCCCAGTTCCGGGAATAAGCCAGCTACCTACTGTGGGGAAGCAAGAGGTGTGTAAGAGGGGTAGTAGTGCAGCCAGGCAGGGAGAGAATCACAGCAATGAGACAAATAACTGAACAGCGAGGAAACGCACACTTAGGAAAGGAAACTGAGTTTCAACATAGCTGAAAAATCTGGCTCCTTACAACTTTCCTAAATGCTCTTATGAAGGAAAATTAGAAAATAGCTTTTAAAAAGTCTTGCATCAAGCTAATTTTTTTTTATTTAGTTACCATTTACTTACAACCACAGTAAGGAAACATTGAAATTCCTAAGCCCTCCCATACGTAGGTAGGGTGCATTCAGTAATTGTTAGCATAATCAGTTTAAAATTGCTCTTTGAAGGTCTCAATATATAGCTAAATTTTGAAGTTTCTCAGACTGCTAAGAACTCCTCTTAAAAATTAAGTATCATCTGAGACAAAATAATTCCGACTTCAAATCAACTCCCCCATCCTTTATAGGCTGCAGTTATTTGTTGTCAATCATCTGTTAAAACAGAAATCGTTAAAACACTAATGCTTTTTAATCATCTCAAAAAACTTTTTAAAGCAAATGCCCAAAATTTTCTTGGCTTACTTAAAACTTAAGTACTGTTTCAATAATTTTACAAAATAAACTTTTGTCTCTATATTCACGTGAACACTGCTGTCTTTGTATACAATGGCAGCTGTATTTTTGGACATGAAGGCAACTCTGCAAGATTCTATTAAATCATTTTGAGTGTAATAAAAGGAATCTTAACCACACCGACATTATAGTGTTTATACAATCATATAAATCACAAAAACCACAATCACAAAGATTGGTAATATTCCTCTCCCTACGAACTAACAAGCCAGCCACCAAACACTGGTCTTGAAGTTTTGCTTAACTAAAAGAGATTAGATGGAAGAAATCAAAGTTATGCTCATGATGTGCAAAGAAAAGAAACATACACTGTGAATACCCAGACTGCTGGTTGTCTCCCACTTCCTCCATCATGTCTTTGTGATCGCTTCTATAAAAGAAATCATGTAGTATTAGTTAAGAATACGCCTCTATAAATCTATGTTTAAAAATCCACACTTTAGAATTAAGTCAAGAGCTCTCACCTTTCTTTTGCATCAAGAAATGCCTTTGCAAACGGATTGTATTTAATTTTTAAAGCTGTGATCTAAAAACAACAACAAATATCTTTATTCACATGTACCACCATTCATTATCATTGTATTATGATTTGAACTAGCACTATCCACTGAAGTTGATATAATTACAGATTTTTGAAGAAATAAAAGGCCCATAATAGCAACCTATGGACACCAATTAAACAACTCCTTAAGGTCTGAAGTATTATCAAAGGGCGAGGAATTAGTCTCTCTGCCAAATTCTATGAGACTGAATTGCCTGAGTTCATTGATCATCTGATGAAACATCTAAGAAAGGAAGTACACTAAACAGTTATAAAAATCTTCACATTTCAAGCCAGAACAAAATGGACATTTCAGAGAAATCTCAGAAAAGTTGATAGTTACAGATTCATTCAGCACAGGTGTGCATTTGGGCTAACAGAAAAAGGGCTGTTCCAAAAATGGCACATTCAGTTATTTCACTGTGTAGCTGAAAACAACTGTATTTTTTATCATAGTTGTTTGTCCCCACAGAATCTTTTTAAAATTACCCCCCTATAATGAATTTGCAGTACATATGGAGACAAAGAGTGATCAGAACTTTGTGTTATCATGCATTTCTAGGGCTTTTACACACATTAATTTCATTTTTTATATTTAGCTTCAAAAAAAGCACAGAGAGAACTGAAAAATGTGAAATGAGATTCATTATTTTGCCCTGTAACATGCACCCTTTGCTACTTGAAACCTCCTGGTAGTGGCATCCTTTCTTCCCTGCTGTGTATACCTCCTCGTTCTGGTAGGCTGTCACAGCTATAAACTGGGTTTCTGGGAAGGAATGGCTGGTGATCATCCGCTGTGGGCCACCCACTCGCACTATGTGAATCCGTGGCTCATACTTGTGCAGCGAGTTCAACATGATCTGTGAACAGACAGAGCAGGTGAGCGGTGACAGAGTAGTGGCACATTCTGGCAGGCACAGGGAGCTCTCAGGTTTTAAAGTATCTAATGATCCATCTTTCCATCAGAGGTGAAAAAGGCAACCGGTATGAATAAACCCTAAAACCAAAGCTGTGAGGGAAGGAAAGGCGCCTGTCTGAGGACAGACACCACAACTTTTTGTTGTAGTTATCCTCATCCCTGTTACTTGACAAGGCACTCGCAGAGTCACAATGCATCAATGATAAGTTAGCCAGAGAGATTCACCTACCACACCACTGATATTAGCAGATATTCAGACCAGAAAGAGGTTTTAAAAAAAAAGAAAGTCATAAAACATCAAGGCACCCATCCTCGGTGGAAAGAATAGCTCTCCTGAATGAATGAATTTGGGGCTGGGGCGGGAGGAGAAGAGCGACCCATCCCAGCACGTTTGTAAAGAGCAGTATAAAAACGAGCATTAAGGAGAGGGTGAGCCCGCAGGGCCGGGCGGGTGCAGCCCCGCGGACCCACAGATCCCGGTGCTTACCTGCCCGCCGCCGTTGAGCTTGTTGGTGAGTTTGACTTTGCTAAAGGAGACGGGCGCCTTCATCCAGTGGGCGCCGAAGTTGGGCGAGTCGGGGTGGATGTAGACGCAGCTGGGCGCCTGCGGCTCCGGCTTCCCGCCCGGCACCCACTCCCCGTTCACGTACTTCCAGCGGTGCCCGTCGGCCGCCACGAAGTCCAGCAGGAAGGAGTACATGGCGTTGGGGTCCAGCCCCGACACGCTCACCTTCAGCACCGGGAACATCCTCCTGCGGGGCGACACGGAGGCGCGAGGCACGGCGGAGGGCAGCCCGCGACCCCGGCCCCGGGCGGG